>VZTD01003481.1:3049146-3171578 GCA_013397725.1 Rhagologus leucostigma
GGATGTGGGGAGAGGAGGACAGCGGGGTACGGGGACAGGGACAGGAAGATATGGGGCAGGGGGAGGGAGGGAGAGAGGGACAAGAAGATACGGGGAGATGGGGACAGGGGAGAAGGAGGACATGGGGGCAGGGGGATATGGGGACAGGAGGACATGGGGAACCTCCTGCTGAATCACTGCCTTGTGCAGAGGCCAGCCAGGCAGGAAAGTCACCCCTTCAGCCCCTCTGCTTGACCCTGGTGCTTAGAGGACACCGTTAAGAACTACCAACAGAAAAAAACCAAAACCAAAATCAGAATAAAACTGTTCAAATGCCATAATTTTGCCTCAGAATGGATTTAGAGGGGTTTGGGGGGATTTTCTTTGATCGTGTTTTTTTTGTCGTTGCTTTGGTTTGGGAGCTTTCTTAAGCCCAAGGTGGAGCATTGAGGGTGGCACTGCTCCTCAGAGGGACTCAGAGTACCCCGTCCCCCCGAAGCCCCATTGCCGCTGGGGACAGCTGGCAGCCAGCCCGGTCCAGAGGCAAGAAGGGCCAGAGGTGACAAAGGGCTGTGCTTCCCACGGGCACACAGCTGCTAGCAAAGCCTTGAACAGATCAATTGCAGTGTCCTCACCCAACCATTTCAGGAAGGGAGAAGAGCCCAGGTTGGTCAGATACAGCAAAAGATACAGCCCTGCCTTCCCCCTTCTCCACCACCTGCTGTGATCCCAAACCAGCCAGCACGCATTAGTCTGGAAGTGAAACAAATGCTGCCTGTGATCCAAGGAGACCAACCCAGCCCTTCTGTCTAGGACAGGGTGGCTCACAGCCAGTGTAATTAACTGATGGCCACAGGCTCCAGGTGCTCAGTGCCCCAAAGAAAAATCATCTGATTCACTCCTTCTATTGCACAAACGCCCTTCAGGAGCTTATACACTTAATTACAGGGAACAAGGTGCATTAGGAGCCCCAGATCCAATATTCAAGGGAGATGCCATGAACTTAGCAACCCAAAAAGCTTGCGAAGATAATCCTTGGATCAGGGTTGATTGTGCATTAGCAGCATGTTGGAATGGAAATGACACTGTGTTAATGGACAATGCATGGCACATGCATCCCAGACAGGACCCAATCTTTCTTTCAGTCTGTACCAGTTATCCTCACAATGGCCTTGAAAGCAAAAATTAGCATCCCTGGGAACTTGAGCATGATCTGAAGGAAACAGAGGACAGCACAGCACTGAGATGGCCATCCTGCTGTGAGCTGGCAATACACACCCCATCACTGCTCCAGCAGCAGCACAGACAAGTGTTGTCTAGTAAGTGAACAGTGCCCACCTGCCCACAGCAGCAAGCCCAGAAATCCTAGAGCAAGGAGAGTCACAGTCTGTCACCAGCACCCTCTTGGGGAGGAGGGCAACTGCGGCTTCTACGTTTAGGTTCCCCCACAGCCTTTGATAGGGGCTGATCCCCTGGGTATCACATCCAACACAAGACCATCACAGCCTCCCAGCACCACAGTGATAATAGAAATTATTAGTGTTAGATAAGTTTCAACCACCTGCAGGTATTGACATTACTAATAAATGTGCAGTTTAAACTGGTGGGGCCAAGCTAAAGGGTTTTACTTTCTTTGAAGCACAAGGGAGAGTTTTTTAAATGTTGCTTACAAAAGAGATATTTGAATTTCTTGCTCTTTTTCATCTTTATTAAGCCACGTTGCTGCTGGGAGGCAACGCAGCCATGTTTTAAAGGGAGAGGTCGCTGTCAGAAGGCTGCCAGCAGGGAATGTGCTGTGATGCCAAAGGGTGAACAGCAGTTATCCCTTTACGTGGGCTGAGAAACCGGGCCCTTCCCTACACTCTGCACTCTGTCCAGCAAACAGGATTTGAAAACAACAGCGTTAATGAAATGTGGAAGTCGTAAAAGAAAACCAGCCTTTTTAGAGCTCTCTGAAGTTATGAAAACAAAGTTAAAACATGGTTTGGCAGATTAGTAGCCTGCTATTTTACCTGTTAATTACTTCATGACTAACTCTTTATTACAGATCTGGCTCAGGAAATGTATGGCAAGGTTTACCAAACTCTTTCTCCCTACTTAATCTCTAGGCTAAAGCAACTGTAATCACAAGCATTTTCTACAGTCATTCCCTGCCCAGGGTTTCAGTCTCAGTGCTGCAGAGCCATCAGTCTCAGGGCTTTCCACCTCAGAAAAGTTTACAAAGGATGTGTTATCTCTTCTGAAGACTGAGAAACTGAGGTAGTAGAGAGCAGCCAGAAGCAGAAGATAATGAGACCATCTGAGCAGCAAATCTGCAACTCCAGGTTGAAGTTACCAATCCATTATAAGTTAAGCTTTGCACATTCATGGTCTCTGTTCTTCCTTGAGAATGGTCCCTTCCCAGCCCTCCTACCCTCAAGCATCACAGGGCTCAGAGGCCCAAAACAACCTCAGCTTTGCCAGGAAGACAAAGTTCGACTGCGAAGCAGTTGGGAGTAAAGGAGGAATAGGCTGAACCAAGAAGCACGAGTACCTTAGACTTGACAGTCCTAGAGACAAAGATGACTTTGAAAAAATTAACAATCTCTGCTGATTGCAATCAGACTCCCCAAAGCCTTTCAAGAGCAGCTGACAGACTGCTACACTAAGGGTTAATAGACTATAGTAAGCACTGCCTTAATGCTAAAACATCACACTGAACACATTACTCTGTCAAGCAGGACTAGAAATTTGATATTAATCAACTCCCAGGATAGAAGAGCACAGACAGTGTTTTTACAGCACTACTAAAGAGGAAGTTTCTAGCAGCTAACCTGACCTCCACCTTCCAAGGCTTTTAATTCATTTCCCTTCACCCCAAGCTCCTCTACTCAGTTTATAGGCAAACACCACCAGCATCTCAGTTCAAACCTGCACTTTTAACTTTTCTTTTCCAGCAGCAAAAAAAGTTCTGCCTAGGAGTGGCAGAGCTGAAACTCCCCTTGTTCTGAGTAGTGACGTATTTCACCCTTCTACCGCAGGACATTGAAGCTCACCAGGAGTAGCTGCTACGTGTGACATTCCCCATCAGTTTGCTCAGAGCTCAGTTTGAGCAGGTAGTCCTGGCTCTAGCAGACTAACTAATCCCATTCACCTTTGCCAAACCACCCTCTTCACTGTCCACTTTTGGAAAAAAAAATAAATACCCACAGTTAGGCACTGTTCATGCTCTAAAGCAATCATCTTATTTTGCAAATTATTTCAGGACTAACAGAAGGGACTGACAGTTGTTTACACAGAAACTGTGCTAAGGCAAACCTGAAAGCTTATGTCACTGCATTTTTTTTCTTGCCAAAACCTAATCCCAAACCTGCCTGCTGCCCAGAGCAGACACTGCTGCTGTGTGCAAGTCCTGTGGGAGTTCAGTTTGAGTGCCAACACTGTAATATTTGAATTCTTAACACAAACATTAAATAGAAGCAACTGGAAAATTAATTCTCATATTGCAATTTTAATTTGATATCAAAACAGCAGCTGTTACTCTGAAATACAATCCCACACTGCTCCAGAGCCCAAAGATGATGTCTTGCACCCCAGTAGTCAAAAAAATACAATGTGTGTGTGAAGTAAGTCCAGTTCAGGTCCTGGCTCTGTAGTTTCTGTGAGGCAACATTTCTCTATTCTTGCAGGACAAACCGTATCGAAGATAGATACAAGACAAAGCAATGCCAAGTGTCACTGTAATTGTTCACAACCCAGTAACTATTCCATTGTTACTTGTGCTCCTTACCTTCATGAGATGCAAGGAATTGAAGGCAGGTATGTCTGGGTTAGCCAGGAGAGCTCTCCTGCTCAGCACCAGAATCTTTAGTTACACCACCCACATATTTAGTTATTTTTCAGTTGTTGTTTTGGAGTTTGTCTTTTTTTTTGCCTTCCCCACCTGCAGGCCCCACTTTCTCTTCAGCAAGACAGAAAGATAACGAGGCCATGCTAGTTTCTCCATTCACTGATTGCAGGAGACCTAGCCCTCAGCACGCAGCAGGAGCATCTCTTTCCCAGTTTATGAGGATTGGGTGGTAGGCAGCTAATACATTCCATAAAACACCTACAGATTTATTCTTCTTGATGATTGCAGTGTTTAACTTGAGCAGGAAAAGAGAGGCAAGCAGATTGGCTCAGTATCTGGCAGCATATTATGAGCTCTCAGCCCGGGGTTTGTACTGGGTTAGGACTGGCCATGCACAACACATTCAGGTATTTTCAGCTGGAAGCATTTTCTCTTCATCTTGTTTTCTTACCTGACCAAGAGGCTCAACACTCATTCACACTCCATTTTCTGGATACATGCTACAGTCACCTACTTCCACCAGGGCTGAATCTGCAGGAATTTCTCCCCCCACACCAGCAGCCTCCTCTTCCTGTGAATGTGCCCTTCAGAGCAGCCAAAGTTTTACCTCACCCACCCAAATCCCTCAGTTACCACAGAAGCAGTACAACAAAGAACCATCTGAGACAAGCCAAAGGGATTTACTGCTTATCTTTCGAAAAGAGTTTTGCACTCAAGAGAGTCCTGCAAGGGGCATGAAGAGATGCCCATGTGCATATAAACTGCACCACAGGGAACAGGAGGAAAGGCCCCAAAGGTGCACTGAGATGTCCCCACACGGTAGTTTTCAGCAGTAACTTGGGCATAGCAAAATAGAGTTCGCTTCAGATACCAAACCTATGGATAATTCATCCACAGCAGAACAACTTCAGCAAAAAAGGTCAGGAGGGACTAAAACAAGCAAGCAAAATTCAAACAAACAAACCACACTGCAAAAAAAAACAAAAAACACCCNCAGGGCTCTGGACCCCAATATCCATCAGCACATCCACAATCCGCAACACTGACTGTTCATAATGCAGTTTTATTTTTTCCTTTGTACAAAAACAAATATAAAATTTAAATCCAATAGAAAGTGTATACTAGCAATGACAAGTTTACATTACAATGAGACAGGACAATGCGATGTGTATTGAACACCACACTAGTTTTAAAACTCTCAGTGATACATGCACTATATAAAAACTGCTAGAACTTTTTTTCTATTTCTACCAAGAATATCCAGGTACCAAGATACTCAAGAACCAAAAGTAATCTTGATAGGTGGTATCTACAAAATTAGACCTCTTCCACACACAAGAAGAAACCAACATTAATAGAAACGTTTATCATTCTTTGTTAAAATCCTCTCACAAAAAGCCATACATAAAATTCTTAGTAGATACAGAAAAAGCTCAAAAGCTGTTAGCATAGGTAACCATTCAGTAGTTTACAGAATCTTTTAGACATTTTGAAGAGATACTGTAGTTTTCAATCTGTATTTTCCCCATAAAGCCAGAACTACATTGACTCCTGTTTCAAAACCTAGTCAGTGGTTAAAACCAGCTCTTGAGTGAAGTCAAAGAGTAGTGTACAAAATATTTAACGGAACAGGGGTGTGCCTGTTTACTTCTTGAAGAAAGTATTTTCCACATTCAAGGTTTGTTTATTTGTCCCATAAACAAGATTGTACCTGAGGGATGAAACAAAAACAAGGATTACCATCATCTGTAAATAGAGTTACACTTTTCCATGAAAGCCTGAAACGCACAGAGAACAGCCAAGCCACCTCATCAGTCTTGCCCAGCCTCCCTCAGGTCTGTGAACCCAGGGAAGCACATGTTTGGCTAGGTGGCCAGTTCCTATTTCTAGAGAAACACAGCTCTGTTGATGCTCTGTGGAGCCTTGGGATGGGGACTGCTGCCAGCGGCCTGCTATTCCCCCGGTGCTGGCAGCTGCACCTTGTTCCCTACTAACTGACATTGATCATACACATGTCACTACAGGAAGAGCAGTTCTGCTCTAGGAGAGTCAGCCCATACTGCAAAGAAGCCATAAGCACTATACTGGAACACTCCTGTTCAGAGCAGGCTGGAGCAGCACCCTGGATGCCCAAAGCCCCTATCCTGCCTTGGCCCTCAGTATCTGACTCTCCAGAAAGCTGGGTCCTATTCACCAATTCAGTAAAGAGCTGTTTCCTCTGCACTCAGGGGAGCTATGACTATTAAAGACTCTTCTTTTATACCCACAAACCTGCCATGCTTGTTTTTATTAACTTGGCATCCAGTATGTACTTTTTTCCCCTGTTACAAGGTGTATTCCCAATAAAACAATCTAAAATTAAGGGCATAAAAATGCACTTGCAAGAATTTTTTTTAGTAGTTATTCAGTAGCTCCAGACTTCTTTGTCACTACTACATACCTGATACTCAGTTTCTAAGCCAAAAAGTACTTACAAAAACTGCTTACCTGTAGGATTGTGCCGGATGAAAAATACAAATGGTCTGTCTACTATGAACCAAGGCGGGGATGACCTGGCTATTAAAATTGCAGCTTGCAAAAAAAATAAGGTTTAGAGTGAGACAAATCAAGCACCACAACACATTATACACTTTATCAAAGTAAAGTTTCCTTGTAGATACATAGCTATGTGTGTATATATATTTATATAGGCTTTAACAGGTGCAGACAAATGCCTAAAACCTACCAACTTGGACATTTAAAGCCACACAGGTCACATGATATTCTTACAGGAAGCATATTAAAAAGACACAACACAAGACCCACAAAAAGGTGGAAGTCTTGGCTTGTCACCCACCCAAAAGCTGTAGTACCTTCCTCCTCTTTGTAACCTGGATAGCCAGAACATTATCAGAGGCCTGATATAAAGTCCAAAATATGAGAAGACACTTCTAGAGAAGTAAGCCTGTTACTATTTCTTACAGTGATCAACACTGACAAGTTGAGATTTTCTTGAGAAATTACATAAAACCCATTAACTGATCTGGAGTCCGAGCATGTTGCTGCAATGATCTCCAACTGGGCTATCTTTGCTTAGTGCAACAGCCTTCTAATGGAGTTTTCCCAAGCCTGACAGTTATCAGTACAGTTGCTTACTTGTTGCTGCAGAAGCTTTGGTTCCATCTTCACTAACTTCAATTTTTGTCTTTTGCAGAACATTAGATACATGAAGACCTTCTGTTCCTGAAAGACCCAAGGAGAACAGCACCCTCAGTAAAATTCCCTAAGAGAGTCCTGAAGTACTTAGTGGCTAAGCAGCTCCATCAGCATGGCTCAGATACTAAAAGCTGCTACAGTCCAGCTGGAATCCCAAAGCTGCAGTGCAGAACACTACTGCAATACCTTTGAATACAGTCACTAAGAGAGTAATTACAAAAACAGGGAATAACCTTACTCCTTCTTCCTCCCCATTTACTAAGTTTTCATATTGATGGTTTAAGTTAGAAGTGTTCACATGCATTTTTTGTTTTAATTAAAAAAAACTGAAAAAATATGCTATCTGAATTTAAGTTACATTCCCATTTGTCTCAATGTCAGGGAAAAAAAAGGCACTTAGCAACACACCTTGCTTTCAATGAAACACAGGAATTTGTTTTCAAATTAAGCCAGCACAAGGTAGGCTTTTTTGTTAGACAATTCTATAGAAGCTAATCAGGATTTTAATGAAAGCAGAGAAGACAAATAAGATGACATTTTACAGCCATGAGTTCAAAAGTGTTTACACCTCATTTTCAGATACTAATATTTACAGCTCTGAGTTGCTTCAGTCCCTGAAGTGTGAATGTTTTTCATACACGCTTTCCTACAGCTCAAGAAAAAGTCACTAAACACGTACTTCAGGAAAGGTTACACACTGTAGTTGCAGTATTTGCTACAGACTAAGGTATGCTATTCTTTAAGTCCTGCCAAAGATTTTAGAAAATGCTCAAGACCCTCAGGTTGCAATATCAAATCTCAAGAAGCTGACCAGCATGATTTACTGCTGTAATGTAAGACAAGGGAGAAAAAAAGCCACTGCAATGTTGAACAGAAGCAGGCAGTCATGCCTGGCTGGCTACAACATAAAACCAGCTCCAATGTCATGGCAACACTTAGCCAAGAGAAAGCAGACTACTGCATTGGTAAAGCAGAACTTTATTCAGAGCCAGAAACTATGAAGGACCACCATGAATTAAAACAAAAAAAAATCCTTACTTGTTATTTTTGCAAAGTTTGCCTTTGACTGGTCAAACATATCTGTAATACCAAGTGCTTGCAGAGGCTCCTTTAAGTCTGTTTCTGCTTCTGCTGTGAACCTGGTTGGAACAAAAAAAAAGGCATCAGTATTATACAGGAAAGTCACCTGAAGTACTCCTTCTCCTGTATCAGATGAGATACATATAAATAACTTCCCAAACACTCCCTGAAATTGATTATATAAGTACTTACTTTGGTAAAATAACCTGAACTCTTTTTGCTACCATGGTTGTCATCCAGCTTCCTATTGTTTTTGTGCTGATGTGGGGGATGATAGCAGAGAGCGGCGTTGTGCTTTCAGTGGGCAGTGCAATCAACATGCTGATCATTTCCCCGTGGTATGGCAGCTCAATGATGTTGTACCACAGTTCATTCGGGGTACTTGTAGTGCCTAAAAAAAATAGGAACAAACAAACCCAAACAAACTAGTGAGCCATAGCCCTTATAGCCTTAAATCTCTACCTTTACACAACTACTGCTAGAAGAGTCTGTTAGGAAAGCTTTCCCACATCTCAAAACTGACTCTAAAGTTCCAGACTTCCTTCCGGGCAACCCTTCAAAAGGCATAGGCTCTGTAGAGATGCTAGTCTGACATAAAGCACAGACATCACGGAGCAAATATTCATTTAAGTACATACTATTTTTCCAGACAAATCTCACCAGTCCAGAGCAGCAAGCCAGCTATGTTAGAAGTGACCAGGTCTGTGAATTAGCTGGATCTCTACTTCAGATCTCAGCTGTACCAGAACCAGCCGTGAACTGAGAATAAAAAAAAGCAAGGAATAGCAGCAGACTATCTTTCCAAACTGAAGAGATCTTGCAGACAAGCTTTTTCCTCCAAGAGTTATTGCAAGAGCTCCTGGTTCCTGTCTGAAGTAGTCTGTTGCATTTGCTTAATTTTCTTGCTTAATAAGGATCTGATTAGGAAGCAATCTGAAGTCTTTCAAGATAGTGAAAGCAGCCACTTCAAGGCAGTGCAAGAGGCCAATTAGATGAGATGGAGGGAGATAGCAACACATCCAAGTTACAGCAAGACTGTCTTTGAGCAACCCTCTCCTCCTCCAAGTTCTCTTTGCTTACTGTGGGATTTCTGGCATGTGGCTGGGAAGCAAATGCTTTTTATATTAGTTTCAAGTTAAAATTTGTCAGTTTGACTACAGACAGGATTTCAGGCAAAGTTTTAGGATAGCAGCAAGATCTTACTGTCTTTCCCACTTCTTCATCTAAATCTGTACTTGTCAGCCCAAGCTGAAAATCAACCGCTTCATTACAAATTTAATCTTGCTGCCAGGGCCATGAAACCTGCCCTAAACTCATATTGCTACGAAACTGGCAGTATTGCACCTCTATTTTGCAAGAATCATGTCAGAGTTGGCAGTTTCACTATCACTTTTATTATGGCAGTGGTTCTCAGGCTGGAGCCTACAGATCTAACGCTGGTTGCATTAAGTCAGCTCCAGGACAGTCACACAAGGCAAACTGTCCAACAGGTAAGTGCTGCTTTCCTCATTTGCTACATGCTGCTATCATCACTGAGGCAAACTGAACAGGAGGGGAGTTCAGCTTCAGTCAGCTGATGGGACTGAAGACACTTGAGAAATTTAAACTTTTAAAGATCCCCTTGCAAGCATGGATAAAATAGAAGCCCTGTATTAGGAAATCCAGAGATACACAAACTCAAATGAGTCCTAACTCAGCAGTATTTCTTTTGCTCCTTTCTAGCCTTAATAGCTTTTCTAGCTTAAACACAGGCCAACATAATGGCTATTTTAACCAGCATCAGAAGTCAAAAGCCTTCAAGATAAGTCTTGCTAAACTCCACCTTAAGTTATGAACTTCTTTGAAACTCCACAGTTAGTATATACTGCAGTAAGCTTCCCTACCTCTCCCAGCTCACACTTTCAGCAGTTACTTAAAGTATTACATTACATCTGCTCTAATATACCGGTTTGGGACAGAGTCACAGCTGTTTACTTTAACATAAATCTACTAATATTAGTTGAGCACTACTGACAGTAAAACTAGGCATTTAAAAGCACAGTGGGTCTTAGTTTTTTGATTTATAGCAAGCTGTATTCTCAGGCCTATTTCTCAGACTGTATTTAGCACACATGGAATTAAGTTCCAGGCAGCACTTCTTGGAAGGATGGAACACAAGTTTTTATCAGAGCATCCATCTTACTTCGACCACTCAAATCCCCATAAGGCTGCAAACTGGAGCTCTGAAGTACATTGTCAGTCACATCAAGCTGCTGGTGTCAGCTCTGAGAGTCTCTGATGGAAGCCTGGCAGAACCTGCTGAACTTCTTTTCACTTGTGACTCAATCTGAAGAGCAATTTCACACCTTGGGAGATACAGCCAACACTCTAACCCTGTGTTCCTCTGGCTCCCACAGGACTGGAGATTGTGCAAGTCCCATTTCTCTATCTGCAGTAAAATATAAACTGATTCTACTCCAGTCTCTCTTTCATACACAGCTCACTGCCAGGTAAACCTCTACCATTCTAAGATGGCAGCTTTCCTGTATTCTCCCCCCTTAGAAACAAGTACTTTTCTTTCTTACAGCAAAGCTTAACTAACATGCAAATTTCTCAATTTGGGTACTTCAGAGTTTCCTTTTCGAAGGCAAAGGATAAAGCAATACTTGACAGAGTATTCAGCCTTAACGCAACTGTTAAGTACCTTGCCCATGCCTCAGCAGCAGGAGACACTTCTGTAACACATTTCATCTATATCAGCTACAAGAAGCAACACCATTAAACACCACGTGCACAGCAAGCTCTTGTTTCAGTTTGAAAGAAGAGAGCAAATTCTACACCCATTGCTGGTGGTAGTGGGAGTCACTGAGCTTACCACAGCGGAAGATGGACAACTGGGACAGCATAGGAACTTGGTAGGTCTTCCCATCAGCTCCATAAAACGGGCGTTTCTTTGTATTTTCAGGTCGAAATCGTGATTTCCATAAGCCCTTGAAATACACAGCATTCACTAGAACCAGTCTGGTCAAACTGCCTTCAATATCATCTGGAGCTACAACCTGATCAATCATACCTAGAAGAAATAAAGGAATTCTTGAGTATTTGCTGTCACAACACTGGCCAACTGTTCCTGAAGAACCTGACACATATTGCTTTAGACCCCTTGATCTGTGAGTGTGCCAGCTCCTCATGGGGCAGTATATTTAAAATTCATAAAGTCAATTGTATTCTTTGTCAAAAAGTAAACTTCTGGGATAACTAGAAATAAACCTATCTTGCTAACTGATAGCCTGATGTTTTAACAACTAACAAGGCTTTACCCTTTCCAGCATGTGAGCAGACCTACGACTACGTGGAATAGTTTCAGCTGAAACACCTCCCCATTCACACACTGCTTGCAACACTGCTATGCAAAACTGGTGATGTGGTCGAGAAAGAATTTGACAGCCTCATTTCACAAATACCACATCCAACATCATTAACACACTCCTCACATCCAGGAGGGACTTGTTTTAGCTCCAAAAGGTACCAAACACATAGTTCACCCCGACTGGGAACATGCTGCGAAACATGATTTCTGGCTTTAGCATATGTAAGCTTGACAAGTGGTTCAAGAGGCTTGAAGCATGAGGAGTTCTGTTAAGGCAGGGTTAATTAAGAATCCTCCACTAAATACAAGTCCTAAGAACAGGGTCGTATCTTAGGACAGTTTAGAGCAGTCAGAGCAAAAGCTGAACTGCCCTATAGCTTCCCATATGAGTAAAACATCTGAGTTGCCTGAAAGCATCTTCTGTGTTTGAAAAAGCATGGACCCAAGAACTCTGCGTGGATTTCTCACCAGTTATATAAATGCAAAGAAGAGTAAAAGCTCCTCTGATCCCATGGACAGATGGACATACACCCCAAACACATCCCTCCAGGCCACCAGACAGGCACATCTGCTGGGACAAGAAGACTGCTGGTTCCTGACCTACCAGCTCTAAAACATCACACTAACATCAGCTAAAAGACAGTTTTGAGCTGCAGGACAGAGCTTTCTCTACCTCCCCATCTTTCTCCAGTACTATCATCTGAATCGGAGGTCTAGGACACCACCCTGCCATGCACAAAGGCACTCACCAATACTCACCCCTTGTTTCATTTTTCACCCACTGGTTGATGGAATCACATGCTCCATTTGGGTCCTCAAAGTCCACACTCTTGACACTGCACTGAAACACCTCTTTGTTCCTTGTAACAAAAGGCACTTCCATTTTAAAGCCACTCTTTGCAAACACTGCATTAGCAATTGTTACAATGTCTTTATTCTTTTTTGAGACTATGAGCCTGTTTATCTTCTTTAAGGCTTTACCAACTCCTAGTTGGAAAAAACAGCAAGTTTAATTCAGAATAACATGATAAACCAACAGTTACTTTATATGCAACTATTAACGACACGAAAAGTTAGACATTAAGTGCTGGGCTAGAAAAGGATGACCAAAGCAAGCATTCTGAAAGGACTTCCAAAATACCCATTTCTGATGTCTCATCTGCAGAACACTACTGATTCCCAGCAAAAACATGAACCTCCACTGTGATGCCGGCTGCACCTCTAGTTGTCTGCTCAGAATGTTCCACACAGTGCTTGGGATTACACTGAGGTTCAAATATTAGTGTAGAGCTACAAATCATGCTCTTCCACAGAACAAACTGTTCCAAAAATATTTCGTATCATCTAAGCCAGGTCACTTGTCAGTTCTGTGACAAGTGACAAAGTCAAAGGGTCAGCCTGCTCACTCAGAGAGCTCTGCAGGATTTGCATAACAAATGGTCTTGAGCCTCAGAACGTAAAGCAAAAATTGTTTTCTTTACTTCCTTTCCATTTACTGGAGAACACAGGAAGCTGTCAAGATTTCTATAATAAACTTCATGTTGAGTCTTAGTTTCCTTAAAGACTAAGTCCTGGCCTAAAACAGCTACAAGCAGGAGTTAATCCCTTAACACATGAGCTTGCCTCTAAAAAAAGGCAAAGGGAAAGTAGTAGGTTCCAGTGCTTAGTCAAGATCCTTAGGACCTGAAAGCAGATTGTACAAAGTGCTTGCTAGCTCCTTCACTGTGTGTGAGGGAAAGCATATGGCAGCACAGAAGAACTGCTATGTTCACCATACCCAGTTCTCCCACGTAATGGCTTACCAGGGAGTGCTTGTCTACACAGGGAAGTTACTGCCAGGCAGGCAACTTCATGTACAACCACTGTATTGAACAGCATCCTTGGGTGGCTGTTTTACTGCTGTTATTAATAGGTTCCCTCTGCTTCCCAGTTCAATTTGGGCAGAAACATTTCCTGACTACTTTCTTATGTAGACAAACAAGAGATACGAAAGGAATAAATTAGTTCAGTGTTACTCTCTCAGCTGCATGAAAGAAAAAGCCTCAGATGGCTTTGCTGTTTCATGTATCACGAATGCTTTAACAGCACCACTGGTATGACTTTCTACATGTTCACTCTCCAATATTATGGGCAAATTCTTTTGGAGAACATACCATAACAGAGGTTCTCAAACTGTATTCTGTGGACCACTGGCGGTCCACGGAGCACTTTCTGGTGGTCCAGGGAGAGCTGGCTGGTCTCATGATGCTGGCTCTCCTCTTTGCTTCCAGCTGCTAAATTGCATTAAAAGACAGCTAAAGACAAATTAAATACTTTTCAACTATTACCTTCCTGAAGAAGCAGTTGCTGCAGTTGCCAAAGGACTGTAAGGCAGTCATGAACAAGAGCAGAGGAAACCTGTGCAAGGACATAGGTAGCATCCCACAACAAGTCTCTAACCAGGTAGTGGCTACCTTTTAAGGTGTTTGAGAACCTCTGTGTCTCACAGTTAGGATGTCTGCAGGCCAAATAAAACCAGTTGATATAATGCTTCAACATTTTTGCAAGTACTTAGATTTTGAGCCTTCAAATGTTCCTAGAGCTGATTATCCCATGAAGCAATTTCAATCTACATCATTTAGATGTTAAGGTGTCAAATCATTTTGTTGTACTTTAAACCCAGGACCAAAACAGCAAAGCAAATGAAGACAGGACAACATGTTATATGACAACATGTTATATTACAATACTGCTCAAGATTGAAATGTGCACTTACCTCCTGGAGGGTTTTCTATTCTTGGAAGTAAGGCAGAATGCTGGCACTAAGATGTTAAGTCTTGCTGGCAAACACTCACAGAAATAGCATGCAAATTAAAGCAGTAAGAATCTTCAGCCTACTCCCTCTCAAGGGGCAGACATTGGCAGAGGATTATGAACACAGATGCATGCAGTGTCAGGCACAGGCAAGCAGAAATGGCTGTTTCAAGAAGAGGGCACTACAAGAACTACACATACAGGGATTCTGGCAGCAGAAACAAACAAAACTGAAGAGCAAAGTGAAAGTATCAACTGTATGGTTAGTTTGCACTGCTTTCAGTGAGAAATATTCTCTCGCCCCATTATCTAAGGAGTGGCGCATTAAAGGTTGTTCAGCACAGCCTGAAACGGAGTACTGCCACCTTCCTGCTCAAAGCTAGCACTGGACCACCATCCACTCCGTTCTGGAATACCAATTTGGCAAGGACAAAGGCAGTTCCAGCCAGGGCCCTGAAGTCATTAACCAAGCTGCTTACAAGCCAGTTTGGGTATATGTACATGCCCATGCTCAAATTGCCAATTAACTTCAAGCATGTCCATTTTGTGCTTTGGTAAACAGAGTTAATTGGTGCATGATGCAATCTACCACACTTTGAAAGCCATCTCATACATCATGAAGAGTTTGACAAAACACACCCAAAACCACCTTAGGATCACTGACCATTTACACTGTATCTCATCATAGTTGTCAGCTGCTTCTTTGTCTTGCCATCAGCTCCCAGCTGCAACACCCCCAGAACTGATGCAATCCCGTGAGGAGAAACAACAACATTGTCCTGAGGCTTAGCTTTCACTATTTGATTGAAGACCTGGATTCCAACATCAGAGCTAAGCTCCTCCAGAGGGTAAAAACTGAACTGGGAACATACAGACATTAAAGTCCCAAGAACAAAGAGGAGTGAAAAGTGCCAGTTCATGATTCCTGGTTGGAGATACCTGTAAGAAAACGAGGGGAAAGTTAAGTCAGCTGTCACAAGCACAGCATTTTTAACCTAAATTCGAATTTACCTGAAGAGCAGGCAAGTCTTGCACACGTGCCACACACCATTCACAGAGCTCTGGCAATGGGACTCACACCTGCATTTTACTTACCACTACCGGGATTTTAAGCCTAGAGATTTTCAGATGCAGTGATAATCATGACATAGCTACATAGCAGTGCCTATATAAAGGACAAAAGCCACCAAGTTAGGAGACTACCTCCCACCACACCCAAGTTCAGATAGTTTTGTGTTTCAGTTAAATGAGCCTTGCATTCTATTTAGATTGCCCTTTAGGATAAATGAGTGCTGAGAAGTGTTGTGGTATGGTCCTCACCCACTAAAACGTGATGCACAGTACACCTCATAGATCATTCTCTGCAGTGAACAGAAGCATACATACATATGCAAACGTACCTTCTGTTGTGGGAATTTACACCTGCCTAGAACAATAAGAGTTAGCTGCATAATTGACATTCTCAGTAATGGGAATGTAGAAGAAAATTTTAGATTTTAAAATGCAAACGTTAAAATTTGGATTTCAACCTGTACTTTTCCACTTAAGAAAATAGAGCACTTAATGCATACAGAATGAAGTTAACATTCAAAATGGGCCTATCTCATCTACAGGTCTAACACCTGACAGAGTTCAGTATCATTATCCAAGAGCTCCTAGGAACTGAAGCACAGGAAGCAGCAGCAGCAACATTTTGTTCAGGACCTCTCAGCAACTGATTATAGAGAACCAAGCCCAAATGTCAAACATTGAGCACTGTAACTACTAGGCTGTGTTTCCTCCTCATGAAACTGCATTCAACCCCTTTTTTTGTTAGGGCAAGAGATACTTAGAGAAACATGCAATAATCTCCAATTTCATTAAATTATGTTCCCTGTTCACAACATTTTTAAGACATTTCATTTGCACAGTTAACAGAACTAACTTCCATTTCCAGACCAGCCAGGAGCCTGTTTCCTCACCGAGCTGACTTCAGAAGAAAGACTGCAGAAGGTGTGCAACTGAATGAAGTGTCATTTGCATAACAAATACAAAAACAGGGCTCTGCTCCCCTGGAGCCCCCTGTGCAGCACGGCACACTTGATCTTCTAGGTGCAGCACCCCAGGGTGCTGGGGCCCAGCAGAGCCACAGCCTTGTCATTCCCAGCCTCCTCCCACGCACCTCAAGGAGCTGTGCCATCGCCAGCCTACCTACACTGCGAGTTCAAACCATGCTGGAGCACTTGACTATCAGAAAACCAGCTGGTGTTTGTACAGATTTGTTTAATCATCTTTTAATAGCATGTACTTTAACTGTGCTAAAACACTCGAAAGCGACAAATACAGCATTTCCACTTTCTTCTACACCATTTGAGGGGACAAAATTGGCTTTGTCAAAGTTTGTCGTTGCAGCACAGAATAAACCAAATGCTAAACATGCAATAATGCAGGACTTTAGACATCTTTCTCCCCTGAACCAATCTTTAGTATACTTCTGACCAGAGGAACTTGCTGGACTGATTTAAGTTAGGCAGGAAAAAGTGAAAATGCTGTCCCACAAAGAGGGGTAACAGCCTACCCAATAATTAAGTCTTTTCCATCGACCTACTAATCCCCCAAGCAGTTCTGAAGTCACTTAAGTACAATTCCTTCCAAAGGAGCTTCATACCAGCCATCAACCGCATCTACTCAAGCTTAGTCCAAAATTTAGACTGGATTACACGAGTCACTCCTAGGTTTGTCTTGCACCCCTCACCACCAGCTACAGCAGGAAGATGTCGTGGGGGAGAGCCAACAGCCTGCCAGGAGAAGTAAACTTGCACTTTTTAAAAAAAATTGAAATTGTTAAGGAATATTCTTCAGTGTTCTTTGATACTAACACAAACCACCTGAAACCTCTAGTGTTGTTCTTAAGGGCAAGGATTCCCTCTCTCGCAGGCAGCAGCTCCCCACCAACGGCAATGCTGCCTTGCAGGAGGCAAATGTGGCTTACCATTTCAAGAAAAGCTAGGTTTAGAGCTAAGGGTTTTCTTTAGTGGTTTGCTGACCATCTCTTTTCCCTAACCTGGAAACCCAAGGGGTAATTTAAACAAATTCTTAATCCTGATATTAAGCAGACTAACACCTTGACCTAGTATCTCAGCACGAAGCAACTTCAACGTCCTAAAACTATTACAGAGTCTTACTAGATGCACTTAGAAGTAAGCAATGGTTCATGTTAGTGCAATACAGCCTGTCCCATGTAGCGAGGGACAGGGACCATGCCAGGTAACGATCACAGAGCACAGTTTGAGCTGAAGTTTGAAAACCCTTCTTTTGACCAAGGCAGCTCCACCTGATCCTGACAGCAAACCAAAGGAAACTCGGCTATTTTGAGTGCAATCTACCCTTGACACCTTATACGGCAACAAGCATGGCAAGACTATGAGGGGAGAGACAGGAGCAACACTTTGAAATCAACTAAAACAATGTTTTATTGTAATTTATGTACTTCATCTGCACAAGCCTAACCGAAGTCAGACATTTCTCTTCTTGCCTTTCCCAGAACATATAGCAAGTCTCCACATTTTCTACTTCACTGCTGACAGTCCCTGCCAGACTCAGGGTGACAGCCTTGCATTTTCCCCATGACATGGGAAGCCTTGTCAAAACAACCCAATCCTGCTCCTAAGGCCACTGCTACAGAATTTTGGTGGGGTTTTTTTGTTTGTTTGTTTCAACTGATTACCTCCCACATCTGGTTTCCCCAGAATTCTCCACATTTGCCTAACCTCTCCCTCCTGACACACCATTAAGGTGGGTTGGTCTCTGTTTTGGAGCACCATCTCTAGCAGATACCTATTCAATAAGTGAAATAAAGTCGTGCAGTGCTCTGAGCATGGAAAAAGAGTAAAACCACTTTTTATCACAAATTACAGAGCAGTCACTTCTTGGCCTGGTCCTGCTATGGCCACTGTGTAATTTAACCAGGTAACTGAGGAGATAACGGGATCTTTGAGCAGAAGTGGCATCCCTGTAATTAACGTTTCCATCATGGATTTCAGTATATTCAACTTCTATGCAGTTCAGTAACAAGAAGTGCATTTGCATATCCCGAAAGAAACAGCTTAAGTACGGTGCTGGGAGAAGAAATCCAAAAGGATGTATAATGTGTAGGATGGAAAACAGCCGACCTGCTATACAGAATATCAACAAGCTTTCAACAAGCTTTCATAACACTGAAGCTAAAAACTTAGTGATAGTTAAATCTGAATCTAATGCTTCAGAAAACCAAACAAAAATACAAGCTACGCATTTTCTTTGCCTATGACCTTTATATTTTTTACAAAGTTAACTGAGAAGGAGGAAGGTGTATAGGCAAATTCATTTGCATAAATGTGGGCTTTTGAAAGATGTTGGATCAAAAAAAATGTCCCTCTTCAGGGTACGCTGCCCACTTCTTAGACTGAGCACCTACAGGAAAGACAACATCCAGAATTTAAACTTCTTAACACGCAATGGAAATACTGTCACTAACCCAAAGAAATGTAGCCAGCGTTATCGTGCATTGCAATTTCTTATGCAAATCCAGTTCTTAACCCTAATGCTAGAGTTTCTGAGCAAAACAGATCAGTGTCACACATTCAGCTATATGAGAGATGCCATTTCCACAGCAAGCACACCGAGAACTCAACTCCCCCTGCCTCAATGAACAGCAGCACACCAATTCCTGTACATCACACTGAAGTACCAGTTATACCTATATCTAACTGCAGAGCCTAGCCTGAGCCACAAGAGAATTTTTAGACAACTATTCCAGTCAGGCACAGAGCTCTGAGGAAGGCAGAAGAGGAAAACAGCAGCACGTCCTATCTACACCAATGGTTCTGTGTTGTTTCATGACAGATGACGAAAAGTCTTCAGGCTACCAATCTTGGGATGACCTCAGCTTCAAGCTGGTGTTGCAAACACTAACTCTCAGACATACTGGGCAGCATACTCAACTCTCACTAGGCTCAGCTATCCAGATCATCCCCATAGTACCTAGTTAAAATTTTTTGGATGAAATTATTATGGAAGTAGTTATATCAACTAAGAGGACATGAATGCTTTCAGCCTGCATTTATAGAATGCTTGTTAGAAAAGCAAAGCTATATTAATATGGACTGTTTAATCTGTGCCTAGAAAAGCATTTGGCAGAGCAAGGAAAAGTTACATCTTCAGCCCCAGGCACAAAAAACTGCTAACAATGAAGATCTTCCGACAGGAAAAAACTAGCTTAGGAAGGACTTCATTTTCAGAGAGCCACACCAAGCTGCTGCAGTCTTCCCAAGAGGAAGACAAGAAATCAGTTTGGTTCAAGATCAGAGGCAAAAACACAATCTGAAAAAATACCCGTATTTAATATCTGAGTTGGAGAAAAGGCCTTTCCCAGAGAAGCTGAAGAACACTTTGCAGTGGATTGAGGATGAAATAATTAACTGTACATAGATTTTTAGATATCTGTAATGACTGCACTTCCTATGAGACACCTCCAGATGTTTATTTTGAAGCCTGACTTCAACAGCAATAATGTATAATCCAAAAACTCCTTCTTGCAGTTGCAAGATTGATTCTGTAGTTTCTTTAAAGACTTATCAAGCATAAGGGAGTTTAGACACCAGACTGCACTTCTGTGAATAGCTGTAACCAGCAGCAAGCACAGCTAAAGGGACTAAAACTGAAGAGCAGTCTCACAGCATTGCTGGTCTCACTGTATTAAGCCCAAAAACCTCAGATCCCCTGAGCCCACGGGAAGGCACTGGGCAGCCCGTGTGCCCAGAGAAAGTCAGCCTGGAACAAACATTCAGGGACCTGTCCAAGTTTGAGATGTTGACATTTCCATGCCACTGTCTTCCGGGCTACTAATTTAAAAGTCTCATTTCAATTGACAGATGAGCTGAAAGAAAGCAGCTTCACTTCAGGCATTTAACCAACTCTCTCCAGCAGGACTGAATAAATACTCAACCAAACTTGTTAACAGTCATTAAACGAGCTGGCTGAACACACAGCAATTGTTTCTCCCAAGAAATGAGACCACTCCGGTTGCAGTGGGAAGGTCATACACTGGGGGTCTTGTTTTTCAGCTGATGCCCGCTTGGCAGCATGGTAAAACACTGCAGTCACTTGGCAGGCTTTTCCCCACCTCACAGGTGTTCCAACGCCCCTTTTGCCTAAGCCTCTTCCAAAACCAAAGCCTTCAGCTTCAGTATCCTCTCCTTATCCTGAACATGAGTTCAGCCTGCTGAAGTCCTGGCTTTTTTGACATGACAGATCTGCAAAATGTTTCATCTTCCTCCACGTTTCCTGGTATGTCCTGAATGTTGGCTCTCCCTTTTCATCTAACAACTCTTTCTTTTATTACTCAATACCTGGGAAGTTTAGTATATGCAGAGCATTACCAAGAAAGGATGATTGCCAGGTTTTAAACAGCTCAGTACTCCCATTGCTCTGAAGAGGAGTAAGTTACTGTCAACAAGATATAAACATAACTTGTACACAGAGATAAGCTGGAAGTCACGGGTTTTTTTAAGAAATAATTTTATATGTTAAGATATTGGTCTGACTTCAGGCACTACAGACACCATTACACAAGACTCCAGAAGGATGGTACTGGTTCTGAAGATTTCCTCCCCCAACCTTAATCCTTTCTCTGCTATTCCTATTTTTCTCAGGTTTTTAGTGCATTCTGGAAAGCCTGTTCAGCTGTGTCCAACCAGCCTCCCCTGCCAAGTGGGAATTTCCCTGCAGAGCACCAGCTTGTAAAACCAGCTGGTCCCACATAGGAACCATCTCTTTGTCCAAGCACTGCTCCCACATGAGCAGGAAGTCAGAATTTAGTGCTTCTTTAAGCAGAGTCCTGACCACCACCACTTTTTGGGAGTTTCCAGTAAGCATGAAGTGCAGAGAGACAAGCTCCATTTCAAACTATAGGCTCATGACCAGGGTTTCCAGTTCACAAGCCAGACTGATTTTTCTCACCAGTTACCTGTCTTCTACAGCATTTGGTGGTGGTTCATAGTAGTTCAAAGATCAATTTCACATCATTCAAAGCTGACCAGAGGTTTTACTTCACCACTGAGTTGTGATCGCACAACTACACAGGCACTATTCAGAGTTCCAAGAATACAGATAGGCATTTATTTATCACTTGCTTTTACTTTCATCCCTCATTTATATGTGATTTAAAAAGCCAACTTTAGCTCTGCTTCGTGAAGCAAATACAGCTGACAGGGCAGGGGGCTTATGTAGACTATTCTGGTACTGCATAATTCTATCACCATTTTCAAATTTTATGCGTTCTCTTGTTACTGTTGGCTTAACTACTACTGCTAACGTTTCTAGGTATTATTTATTCCTGTATTTAAAGCAGAGTTTCCACAGAATTCTCCAAGATCTATTATCAAGTCTTACAGTATCAGGAAGATTAAAGAGAATTACGCTTTTAATTTACTGGTATCCCTTTATTAAAGAATTGGGTTGCTTGATCTTAAGTTCTTTATGCAATGTGGTTATTTTAACATAATGAAGAAACAAGCATGGGACAGTCAGCTCACCAAGACTAATGCTGCAGAACCAGTTTCCCAAAAAGAGGGAGCACAGCAGTGTTTCACAACACGGTGGGGAGGTTCCCTCTAGTCTGGATTCACCCCAGTAGAGGAAACAAGGGTTCAACAATCATAGCATTTGCCTAAACTCAAGCTCCCACCTACAGTTTTTTTGTGGAAGAAAGGCCTCACGGAACCACAGTACCCACATTTTCTCTACATTAACAATGCTCACTGTGCAACCACAGGCTCATTAGGAGCCAAAGGCAAGCCTACAGCACCGCAAGCTCCCTTTAGTAAGGTACAGAGTATTAACTTCTTGGCAATGGGCTGTGTAAGTACAGATTTATGAAGGAAATAGTCCACAAGGTACTGGACTAACAACGGCTGGTGTCTTATCAGGCACCTCACCACCACTTTCACCCTAAGTTCCCCTCTGCTTTAGGATTTTACCATCTTTTCTTCCTTAAAAAATATTAAAGGAAAACCCAGGACCCTTACTCATTTTCACTTGTTGCAGATATCTAGGTGTCATCTGACTGCAAGACTCTCACACCACTACAGCGCTGCAGCGCAAACAAATCTGGTTCTCCATTTCCAGTAAATTTTAATCTGCTGGCCAGTGACACATGCCCTGCCTCTTGCACCTATCAGGCTGAGAGAGTAGAAACAGCCTTGTGGAGGTGGCTCCACAGCCACTTGAGAGCTGTGTGGAAAGCTGTGCTTGGAGAAGATTGAATGCCAAGAACTTTCCAATATACATCCTTCTTCAGAAGGGTTAAGACACCAATATCTGTAACACTCGGACTTAAAGAACTGTCAAGCAAAGAAAACAAATATCTGTATAAGAAATAAAGAAAACTAAAGGTATAGGATTGAGTCCTCAAGCCAAGAGTGAACATTTCAGTAGAGCTTTGACTGCTGCAGAATAGAAGAGAGATGACTGTTTGCCTTCAGATTCTACACCTTTTAGGTTTAAGTTACTCTACAAAAGAGGTGCTTGTATTTCGTACTAAACAATGCTCCAAAGCCCAATTCCCATCACTCTACAGTTCAGCTGGAGTTTACAGCATAACTGAAAATTGTGTTTTCTATGGAGCCATAATATTTTTACATTATTTACATTTTTATTACTCCTGGGAAGCTAAGAGGTGGCAGGATCTATTAGCCACACAACATCTAACTAAAGCCAATGCATGCTGGGTTTAGAGACGCCCAACTGGTAACAGAAGATGCAGAGACAGTGTTCGAAGAGGACTTTACGAAACCTCACTTAAAATAATGCAAGTAACTCAGTATTACCAAGCTTTTACTTATCCCTCCTCCTACAGGAGGAAAGAAGTAACGGTGTAGGCAGGTCTCTAAAGTTACATGGATACAGTCAATACAGTCATTTCACCATAAAAATAAATTGGAATTCCAGTATTCTCTGTTTGTAACAAGAACTTTCATAAAAACTTGTACTTACACAAACTCATTGATAGCCAAGACCTGATACTTTAAGCATTTGTAAGTAGGGAATGCTACCAAGTGACGAAACACTTGGAGAGATCAGGAACACTGTTCTAACCATTTGCTGCACTTGTGGTTAGAGATCTGCAGAGTAATAGGTGACTAGCCTTTTATTTATTTATTAATCACACTGTACAACATTAGCAATCAACCACTTCCTATTTGCAAGCTAATTTAGAAACCTTCTTATCTGAAAAACTAGATAACAAATATAACCCTTAAAGTGTAATGTAGCCAAGTTATTAACGTTTAAGATGAAAAAAAGCATATTGATTTTCCGTATCCAGGACAGCATCACTGAAACAGACCTAAGCTCACAAGAACATGAGGTAATAGTTTTTAGTGGCCTTTTCTGAGCCATTTCAGCCCTAGCTTGAAGGTTACCCAAAAAGAATAAGGACATTCATATAGCAAGCATATAGACATTTACTTATATTCATCTTTTCCCCCCAGAAAGCTCCAGAAGCAGCAGTAGCCAACCACAAAAGCACCAGAAGTCACAGTAAGGATGCAGGAATGAAGCCCTGTGCTGGGAACCCCGTCCGTATGCTCAGGCAGACACCACCTCAGTCACCTGCAAGAACTTTACATTACCCAGTTAATAAGAGAATTACCAGCTATTTAAAGACCTGTATTTACGAAAACACACTCTTTGTTAAACTGACCTCACTTCTGACTGATCCCACTGGCTTTATTACAAGTTTCTGGGAAGACAACTTAAATTTCCATAGTAAAAAATTGGACAACTGAGTACGAACTACGCACAAGAATTCTCCAAGAGCAGGTCGTGACCCGGTATATTAAACTGTCTGATTCAGTTCGGCCTGAGAGTTTGTAAGCTGAGTTGTGAACTGTGTTGGCTGAGAAGCCTCCACAGAGTCCATCACTATTTCTGTAACGCAGATGACGAACCTCTGCAGAGGAAGTAGGCAATTAGCTGGGAAAGCAGCCTCTTCAACCGAGCTGCCAGAGCAGCTGGAGGCCTCAGCTTGTTTAACTGCTGAGAAAGCCACAAGAACTGCTCTTTCTGGAAGAGGAGGGTGTATAGCAAGATGGAGACATACAGCTAACAGACAATACACCAACTTCTACGAAGCATTTCTTAGATTGCTTAAGGATGTAAAGTTACAGGATAACAGAATGGAAGAGGAAAAGTTAGTTATGTTCAGTTCTCCTCCTGGTTTTGTACCTGTAACCTGTTTCAATATTAAAACAAAAAACCTCAAACCCCGCTCAGCCTTTGGCCAGCAGAAGCTTACACTTCACACCAGATGACAGAGCCATCTCAGAAGCAGTGAGAAACATCACTAAATACCACAACATGCCCTTCTGCAGGAACAGAAGCTTAAAGTACAAGTTGTTAAATACTACAGAAAGCATTTAAGTAAAAAAGGGTTGGTCAAAGCTACATAGCTGATGAACATAAATTCATATTGCCTGTACATCAGCCAAACTAAGAGAGCTAGAATGTACCAGCATTTCTCACTAGTGCTTCCAGTGACTCCAGTGGGATTGACGACTGTAGCTTACAGTCTCTCGGCAACTCATTTCTCACAAACCAACCTACCTGAATGCCAAGGCCACTACATACACACAGCCTTAAACAGGCTTCTGTTCAGAACTCACTAGCAATCAGTCTTGATGCCTTCCACAATTGCTTTCATGGTCCCATAATACTAGAGAGAATTTCAGGCTGCTGTTTCTAAAGCCCAGGATGACAAAAGGAGAGCGCCTGAAGCCCGTACTTTACATCACATGGCTGAGCAGGGTCAGCAAAACTGACATTTTCACCATGGGGAGATAATTCCACAAGATGAATATGCTTTCATACTTAAACTGCTTTGTGGTATAACTATCGGACCCCAGCACAAAGCACCTTCTGATTTCAGCCTGAAAATAAGGGAAAAAACATCCTTCTGGCCATTAAAGGCAAACACTAGACCACAGAAAAGATACAGCAGCTGCCAAAACGCATCTTTTTCCACAGACACTGCTCAAGGAGAGGTGCTAACGGATTTAGAAAGCATTTCAGTTAGCACTTAACTGTATTTCAAGGCCATGACAAACAGCTCAAGAACCTCTGCCTTATACTAGCATTGCCACTAAAATTGTCCCATCCTTTTCCTGTCCATGATTACTGGCTCTTGCTTCAGCAGAGACCTCAGCTCTGCTTGCAGAAGTATTCACATAAGTACGAACTAGAGTCTATCCCTAAAGAGAGACAGGAACAAGCAGAACACAGGACAGCTTTTTTTCCCCATACCATGCCAGCCTAAATATTTGTGTAGCTACAGCTGTAGAATGCTACGAGCTTTTCGCTCTCCTCCCACCACTTTAACCATCAGAGAGGAGACACACTTGAACATGTAGATGGTTGCACACATCAACTTTCTCATTTTTACACAAAGAAGCTATCTACTTTAATAATAATAAAAACCTTCTTATATTTTCATAGTTCCCCAACTTACACTGAATCTTCAAATTTACACTAAATCTTTACATTCACATGTAGGTGACTGACTACTCCATGTTTCCACTACCTGCTCTTCAAAGCTAAAAAGAGGCAATTCTTTATATCACTCTGCTTTTTCAAAAGATGTTTATGGCTAGTATAGGTGCACTGAATTACATGGTTCTTACAGGCCAGCACTTTGCTGTAAAACGTGATTTGTTAGCTATGTCACAGGTGACTGGGAAGATGCCCAGAGGCACGTAAAGACGACTGTATCTAGCAACACTTTACAGATTAGTGATGATTAATCCATCTTTTCCCTGTCTTCTCATGTATAAAACCTTTGACCTTAGAGAATTGCAGAATCCAGTTAACAAACCAAGTTGACTGGAAATGTTCTGATTATTAGAATGAATTTCCCCCTAATTAGTATTACAAAAGCATGCTCTTTCATGCATGCTTGTGATTAAGCAATTCGAGCAGCCCAAACAATCCTAACCCCAGCTTCCAAGAAAAACCTTCCACTGAGCCTCAGCTTCTTCGAGAATGAGCACAGTAGCTGCCTATCAAGAATTAAAAGCCACAACCAGCTGCATGAGCCAGGTAGATGGTGTGCCCACATCACAGCAGCAACACAAATCTCCAGCCAGAGCTCCCTCTGAACAGATCCCTTGCTGTGGATGCATGCAATTCATACGCATCTCCATTGTAATTCCTAGCACTAAGGTGAGGTGGTTATTTTTCAGTATTTTTACACACACACTCACTTCAATCTAGTCTAAAAATACCTGGTGCAACTTACTGGGCTCCCTGCTTGACATCTTTCTGCCTAACAGTATGCTGGCAAGAAGCTCTAGGACAGGAACACATTTCTGCCTGTGTGATTTAGAGACCCAGACTAAAAGTCTCCACATGCCACTAAGACATGCTATTCTCCTGGTTGTCAATGACAACACCAAACAGAAGCTTCAACACTTCTGTATACACCTTGAGACAAAACCCACTGCAGGTTTCTGTTTTCCCTTTTTGTTCTGACATGAGTTTCTATTGCCTCCCACATGAGATACATAGAGCTATATACAGATATAAATATGTGTGACTATAGTGATGGCCATATCACCAACCAAAGCCAAGAGGAGTTCTACCATCTTCATAC
Organism: Rhagologus leucostigma; assembly: GCA_013397725.1. Classification (NCBI taxonomy): domain Eukaryota; kingdom Metazoa; phylum Chordata; class Aves; order Passeriformes; genus Rhagologus; species Rhagologus leucostigma. The sequence goes on from VZTD01003481.1 coordinate 3,076,036, forward strand.
CCGGGGAGTGCATAAAACAGTAATGCCTGGAGAATCTGCTTTTCAGCATCTCAAGAGCACTGACAAAATTTGCTTATGGGTTGCCTGACATACAACTTGTCTGTAACTGTAAAAAGCTGTGGACTAGCATCCATCACTCGAAGTTTGCTCCTGTGCCAAACAGCTGCTCTTCTTGTGAGTTTAATCACACCCCACAAAACACTAGAACTCCAACCTCGCACATCTTATATGCAGTTGAATTAATCTACTTAATCATTCCGCTTTTTTATTTGCACTGGTCTTCACCTCACGCTTCAAAGACTCATCTGAGCACTCAGCAGGCGTGCAGCTGCTTTTCACTTTCCTCAAGGATGTCTGCAGCTTCTCCTGTTTTCCGAAGCTACACGGCAGCACAGCTGCTTACACCTACGTACATTTTGTGAATAGTCCCTACAAAATCAGGTTTCTAATGATTTCCTGTGGCAAGCTGCGGACAAGACATTACTAAATGCTCATACAAGAGAAAGTGAAGGAAGAAGAGGTCATTTTTCAGTGCGGTGAGAAAAAAGGTCAGTCTACCAGGTTTCTCTTTCAGGAAGTTGCCCAAGAATGCGATTACAACCACAAAAGCCAAACCATGTTCAGAATCATATGTAGGTATGAGAAAGGGGGAGAGAAATAAATCACACTGAGGCCTCTAATCCATATTACCCTAGTTTTATGGGAAATTTGACATTTTAACACCTATTTGTTAGTACAATGGTTTCTCCAAAGGTATTTTTCTGTTAAGATCCTCCTATATTGCACAGCACTGGGCCAAAATATCAAACACTATTTTCACTAGGAGACAAAAGACTCTCTCCTGGGGCATACTCTGCATTTCCAAATCTTCCCAGAACTCGATACACGAAGCGGCTCCCGCATCATTCCAAAGTGAGCCGAGGTCAAGAGTTTTGGCTAACCAGTTCTCCGCCTCAGCACACAACGTGATGCCACCAGCCCTATCTAAACCCCGTTACAGTATCAGAATATCACCCCTTCCTCCCCAACCGGCAACGGCTGTAATTGTTTCTCCCCCGTTACTCTATGATTCGACACGCCAAGAAAATTTCAGATACTAACTAAATTATGATTTATTACTTTTATTTAGCACGAGACTAGCAAGCTCTCTCTCACAGCACACAAGAGACACGAGTGAAGCGAGCGACTTCCAGTTCCCAAGCTCTCCCAGCGCACGCGATGCTCGGGAAGTGCCACCTCTCCCGCACCCGGGAGCGAAGCGTCTCCCGCGCCGCCCGGGACGCGCCGGCGATGCTGCGACCCGCGGGCTGCCAGCCTTAAGACCCGCTTCTTTTGGGGGAAAAACCCTCCCCGCTTTCAAAAAGCCACCACGCAGAAGAAACTCAGCGCGCCAGAAGCCCTGCTCCCGGCACAGCGCCCACGCACCCGGCGCTGGGAAACTTGTGAGAGCAGGTAACAGGCAGCGCACAGCGAGGAGCCGCCGGAGCGACCCCCGCGGCCTCCGGGTTGTCAGCAGCCAAACTCTGGGTCCCCCGGTTCCCCCGCCCGGTGCCCCGGTCCCCTCCCTCCCGCCGGGCGCCAGCGCGGCCCCTCTCCGGCTGCACGGTGCCCGGCGGCCCCNGGGGACGGGCTCGGCCTGAGCTCCGAGGGCTGGGCGTGCCATGATGCCGGACCCCCATCGCCCAGGCCCGGGGATGCCCCGGGGATGCCCCGGAGATCGTCCCCAGCCCCGCTGGCTCAGCGGGAGGCGCACCAGCCCTGTCGGGGAGAAGGGGAAGCCGAGGCACCAGTGGAGGTGCCCTCGGGGCGAGGCTCAGCCCGGCAGGACGGCAGGAGACCCAGGGGGTGGTGAGGGGACAGAGACCACCGACAGAGGCCAACGCCATGCGGTCCCTTCCTGGCAGCGGCGTGGTGGGAGGTTGGAGGATTTCGGCTAAGGGACACTTCCCCGCAGCATCCAGGCCTCCCCGTGTGCTCCCCACTGCACCCACGTCCTCAGTAAGGGATGAGGAAATGCCTCAGCCCAGGATCTCCATCCCTGTATAGCTCTGGGGTTTTAATCTGCACAAACAACGGGAGGGATCTGAGGGAGGGAAGTTGTTGCTGCTCCAGCGTAACAGCACAGGCACAGCGATGTGGCAGGAACAGAAGTGTAAACCTGGGAAAACACATATTAACCTAAACAGCCCTGGACTGACAGCCCTGGACTCCTTGACTGACAAAGCACAAGAAGGAATTTCCACTCTTTGTACAAAAACAGCAGTGCTGACAACTTCAGAAAAACCAGCAGTGTGTCGGTGCGGCAGCGGACAGCACTGCCTTGTTAAGTCATCGTTTCTGCTCCCGGTTTCCAAAAAATTTTACATGCATGGCACAGTTCAGCTTTGAAGAAACAGGATGAGTATGCAATAAACCACATTTCTTCCCTCAGGAGTTTGGACTTCTCTGGATAAAAAATCAAAACAACTCATCTCCTGGCATGAGCCGGAGCAGCAGCGGTGGCAGCTGCTGTTGGTCTCTAGGGTGGAGAGCCTTGTGTCCATCCAGGTGGCTCTCTCAGTACAGGGGTCCTGTGTCCGGGCAAAACCAAAATGATGGAAAGAAGGATGAGAGGGGTGGCACAGCCAGGCAGTGCATGGAGGCAAGGAGCTCAGCCTCAGCCAGGGCAGGGGGAATTAGGCCAAGATAAGGTACTGGTGCCAGAAGGTTGGGCTGTCCAGGAATGGTTTCTTCATGGGCAGTGCCAGCTGACATTTGTTAGGCTATTTACTAACTAGCTCGATTTTTTAATTTTAATTAAAATTTAGCTTCTTTTCTCAAAATGTTTCATACCCTCATTTCTACACAGATCCATTTCTGAATTGAGAATAGAAATTAATTAAGAAACCAAAAAAACCCACAAAAATACCTAACAGCCACCTTTTGCACAATTTTTTATATTAGCAGAGACAACCCTTGGATATCCGTTTTCTCTCAGGGATGAAGGCAGAAAGTTGTGTAGACCATGTCACGTCTCCTGCCCAACTGCTTAGCATCATGAAAACCACATGGGAAAATACCACTGAATGATTTTAGGGTCATTTTGGTACATTCTGGCTTGTGGAAAGGCAGCAGAAGAGCTAGACCCTGACTACCCAGCTGAACTCAGATCTTGGAGCAGGAATCCTGGTTCTAGTCTGACAGCCTGAAGACCTAAGCCAACAGCCAAGCCCCCAAACGCCCTCAGCTTGGATCTGAATCCAGCTTCTGCACGTGCAGACTTTGTAGTCTGTCTCCAGTAGAAATGGGACAGGGATAAAGAAGTTGTGTTCCAAGCAAATTACATGAAATTGTCCAAGTTTTGATTCCACCCAGTTTGGACAGCACAGTTCCAGCCCAGTGAAACTGGAGCTGAAGAGTAAAAGCCAGAAGTGCGGTTCCTCCCCTTAGTTATTGCCACATAGCCCACGGCTCATTCAGTTCCTGGCTGTGGGCAACCACCTCCCACCCGGGCAAGAAGGCACTGTTCCTTCTCCCTAGCAAATGGTGTACGTGATCGAATTTGTGCCCACTAAACAGTTAACTAGTCAGGCTTTATGGAAAGAGTGAAGCACCACACCTGCTAAGTACTTTGCATCAACAAAGAACTAATTTGTGGAAATCAGGCAGAAATAGCTGAAGTCAGGAGGAGTTTGAGGTGAAGCTGCCCGAGATTTGCCCACTCAACCTAACAGCTGCCAAAAGGGGAGCACTACCATCCCCTCCTTTTTTCCCTACCCTGCTCAGGGTCTCAGAGCCTCACCAGCTCTGCTGCTTGCCCAGTGCTTGTGTGAGACATCTCATCCTGGCAGGGAAAAAAAAACCAATGAGCCTTTTTTTCTGAATTTATTCTCCGATTCCTTTAGGTGGGACACACTTGGTTGCTACTAGAATTAATTTCACAGATAAGTAGCTATGCACAGGTAGATGAAAGATGCATACATGAAAGCAAAATTCACTGACAAGTTGCATGTGCTGTGAGGCTGTACTTAAAAGCAGAGAGGTTCTTCAGATGGTATCTCACCTTAGAAAGGGCAGATTTCAAACCGTACACCACATTGCTAATGAGGATACAGGAAATCTCATCCGTTTTTTCCACTTGATGCAAAACATCTCTTCCCACAAAGGGAAATGTTGATGTTTCCCTGTATGATTTAGGCTGAAAGAGGAAACTGACAGGCAGAAAGTCACGGTGAAATAGGAAAACTGGCTCCAACACAAACAAGCCTAAGCTTGACAAAATAGGCTGTAGTTTTAACAAGGAGGTTAGGAGAAGACCAAGGTAGAGGCCCTTAAAGAAATCTACTGCCTTTTGAGGCCAAAAATTTGAAAGTAACATATCTCAAGCAGTTCAGATAGGAAATCCTATATAAAAGGGAAAAAAAAAAAGAAACTTCCCAGTTCTCATCCATGTTTTATAAAGCTAAAGTAAAAAAAAATCTGGTAAAAGTGATAAGCCTAAAGAATTTATTGTTTCAAGTATGGTTTTGACAGGTTGCCAAGAGAATGGTGCTGCTCTATGGAGAGTAGAAGAAATGACATTTTCTTTGCTTTAGATTGTTATAAAATTTTCAGTTCTTTACAAGCCCCCAGATGGTTTTTATAACCCCTTCAGGGGTTGCAACATATTGACTGAGAAATACCGATTTATATAGCAAACTCCACTCTCTTATTGCTGGCAAAAATTACTGCTTTGTATCTGTGTATACGCACAGTGGCTGAATATAAATAAAAACCCAAAAATAATGAGATCTGAGGCAAAATCCACCACCTGGCAGTACATTAAGTTGGATGAAATTTCCCTAAATTTACACTGGTGTAAATAAGAGGAATATTTGGCCCTAAATCTTTTAGGTGAACTCGGGATTGAGGATTAAAAAGTTTGTACTCTGTTTCACCCTGCAGACAAGCAGACTGCCTTCATTGGTGGCAGAAATAGGGAAACATTTCCAATCAACAATTCTTCCATTTTTTATTGGCTTTCATTGTGTTCATCTGAAGTGTTTTAACTGGAAAGTGTTGGTGACACAGCAGGCTTACAACAGAATCACCACAGCAGGTGACCTCAGCACCTCAAGAGGAGCAACTCTGAAATGCTTTGCCTGTAACAAGCAAATAATTACTGAAGTAAAAAGTGTGTCCAATTTTGGGGTTTTATAGACCACTATAATCATCTGTATTTTGTACATTCATGAGGGTATAAGACAATTCTTACTGAATGGTGACTTCACAAAGAATGTTTAAATCCGGTAGTGGACCATGAAGAGCTCATATCCATTGGGTGACTAAGCCTGTACTTTTGCTCTTGCCCACACTCCTGTACAATCAGGCTGGTGATTTGGCTCACTGGGTGACTCTGGTCACTGCTGAGACCGCCTAGGTACAAAATACCAGAGTACCTGCTGCTCTGCTCCAACACACAGCTCAGGAGGAGGTAGCACCCCATTCTTCCTGTACCTCAGGGTTAGGTGGTCACTCAGAACACGTGGAGCGTGATTTAAATTCCACTGAAGGCAGGAGGAGAGTTGCTGGTGTTCCCAGGAGAAGTCTCTGTCCACCCTATCTGAGGCTTTTCTGGAGCAAGAGAGAGCTCTTCATTTTGGTGCCTTCCTACTTTTCATTAAAGAATTAAAAATGCATTTGAGCAGGCAGCAGGAAAGGAAGAACATGGCATCGTAGCTTCATATTTAAGTCATCCTTTGGGAGGGTGGAGACTGCAGTTCTGCTCCTGGCTTGCCAGGCAGAATACTTTTGTATTTTACATTAGTCAGCCAGTGGATAAAATACATGAAGAAGCCTTAGGCTGGGCAGAAAAGTTTAACTGATATCCTTGTACTCAGCATCTCCTCTGCTCCTTTGCATTGCAATACCTCACTCTTCTTGGAGCTGAGCCTTAACCCGTGCCCTGTAGCTCTGCACGGGGAAAAGCAGAACTGCTGCACTAAACTTTCTGGCAGTTTTCATTATGCAGATTTTGAAACCTTTAGATCACAAACTTTCTCTGTCAAGGCACGCACACAGCTCCCAGCTCCTTCAGCCCCCGTCTCGGCTGAAGCCGTCTCACGCTGATATTAAAGCAGCGGTGAGCTGCTTCCAGATTACCTTGGATTTGTGTGGATTTAGGGCTAAATCCCATCAACGAAGCTGCTGCTTAAACTTTTGCACACTGCGTTTAAGTTGTAGGACCCAAGTGAGCAGAGCTGGCGAAGTTTTAGTGTTGGTTCAACTACTCCTGCTCACTTGGACAGCTGTTAAAAGAGCAGGCAGCAGAACAGCTCCAGACCTGAAAGAAGGCAGCAAAGCAGGCTTGGCAGAGGGAAAAAAGCACAGGCAAGTCAGCTGGCTCAGGGGAGGCGAGGCAGAGGAACAAGCCCAATGCACAAACAAAGCAAATGGCAGCCCTGAGGCTGGCCCGGGTCCTGGTGGGGCAGATCCGAGCCCCGGCCAAGGCATGGCTGCTTCCCAAGGCCGAGACAGACGTATGTGGGCAACGGGGTCAGCGAGAGGGATGATCTGAATGAACGGCACCGTTTTTTGGCTGAAATTTGCCTGTTACTTCAGGCTAGAAATGGTGCCATTTGCCATTGTAAATACCCCATTCAAAAACATGGTCTCTATGGCACTCAGCTGAAGGACTAAAGATCTCATCTGCAACTCCTCAGTGCTAGGAAAAGCCAGCACTGCTTCATCAAGCCTAAACTGACTTCCCTCGGTGTGGGCAGGATGTAGCGCTTAAACTCCTTTGACATGTATTTCCTAGAGACAAATGGCAATTCCCTCTGTGGCCCATCATTTACTATCTACATAAAAGCAGAAGGAGATGATTAGAGTGGGGAACTGCCCTGCTCTTGCTATATTTAGTGCCCTGTCAGCTCAGCCTATAACATTCTGCTATTCAGTTGTAAATAATACTCTAAGGAGGGGAATAAAATGAATATCAAACATGGAGAAGCTGGCATAGAAAAGCAGACAAAAGACTGTAGGTCCAGAACACACAGGAATAAACCTTCTACTTGGGTTTAAGAGCTGAAGGAGGCATTAATGGAGCTCATCCCACCACCTGCCCCACGGCTGGGAGTGATAGGGGGTTGCAGTCTTTGGGGTCTTCCAACAGAAAGCTGAATAAATCAGTCAGGCTGGCTGGCTCCTTCTGCCTGGCACCTGCCAATATCGTCTGACGTGAAGGCTTCCAGCACTATACCTAAAGGAATTCTCACATTTATATTTCAAAGAGTGCTGGGAGGCCGCACATATTTCTTTTACATGTATGTATTTAAATCTATTCAAATTTGTTCCTCTTAAGAGTGAATTCCTCATCATGAATCATCATCGGGACTTATTAGCTTAAACTCTACACAGCACACACTTGTAAGGAAAAATACAAACTATATATATATGCCTTGAATAATCCTGGGGTAGCTGGACATCTTACAGCAATAAATAGATTTTCTAGCAACAACCTTCTGAGGTAAAGTGGAATATTCCCACTTTACAGAACAGTAATGGAGGTAAAGTGGTCAGTCCATGGCTGTTCAGGAAATCTGTGGAGATGACCCTAGATCTCTAGTACTTCAAAATCTTTGCTAACCCACAGGACCAGCTTCTTCTAAAACCAGATGGAAAGGCAATGCATAAAGGAAAAGAACAAAGAAAAGGGTTTGGTTTGGTTTGGCTTGTTGCCAATGAAGAGTAAAAGAAGAAAGCCATTAACAAAGCATTTTCCCATGTGATTCAAATTAGGGCAGCCCATAATGGCTGAAGACAATTGTGCTTTTATTCTTTTTCAGTGATATTTTCAAATTTGGGAAAGTTTTTGTTGTTCTTTTGCCATTCAACGTAAGTAAGTTGAGTTTGGTTCCACCACCAGAATGATTCAGTGCACTGAAGAAATTCAGAACGTCCCCAGTAGAGGAAGTACATTACTAAATTTTAAATCTTGACCACATCAATACCAATTTTTCTGTGCCAGGAAACAATTTGTCTACACTCTAGAGGAAATGCTCTCTAACAAATGAAAAATGAATCCCGTATTGTAAAGCCCACTTAAGTTCAATGGGTTGTTGTTTGGGTTTTTTTTCATGAGTAAGACATGAGTAAAAACAAACAAATATCCTTTTGGATATGAACCAAAAAGACACATAAAACATAACTCAGGCTTTTAGCCATAACCTACTTGGAGATCCACGGTCTCAGTGAGTTTTTGGTCATGCTCTTCAGGAAATACACAACACATAGTTTATTCAAGATAACTTAATGCAAACAGCTCGAGGCATTTTGGTTACAAGCTGTAGGTTTCTTTATTACTGACTCATTCTTCTGGATACCTGGCACTGGCTCCACACTTTGCCTGAGACAGGTTTTTGTAGATTTTAGTTTCTTCAGTTCTTTCAAACTGAAAAAGAAGAAAAGAGGTTATAAGGAACGTAAAACAAAAAGTATAAATCACACACACAAGAATTTTAATCTTGAAGTTTCTATTCACTGTTTTATGGCTTCTTTCATCTGAAAACTCCCAAAATTCAATTTTAAAAATAAATATTTATGAAACAAGCATTTGCAAAATGTGCTTGCCTGCCAACTCCAGTGAATACTTACTGATTAACCATTTTTCCAAGACTACCTGGGTGTTTTCATACTCTCAGCTCATAATACAGTTCAGTGCATTGCCTTCTCCGAGAGCTCACACTCTGAAGCAGCAGCACATGAAGGCACTTTGCATTTGATTGAACAGAGTTTGGATCTGTTCTGTTCCATATGCTGAACTGTAGGACATGCTTGCATAATCTATTTGCGGGAGTAAACCAAAAGGCCTGGAAGAAAGGACATTTGATATGATAAATAATGGGAAGTTGTAGAGGTAAGGCATTTAGGACTATTTCCTGCATTTTATTGATAGGAAAACAATAAAAAGCTAATATTCTCTCCAGAGATTTACAGATTAAGAATTCAGGTTTTTGGTTTGGGGTGGTTTTGTTGTGTTTTATCCACCCACTCAAGTGACTTTTGGGGCTAACAAGTACATTGTATCCTCTGAGGATAAGTTCTGAAGAGAAATTCAATATTCAGCCCAAGAATATTAAATCAGTTTTGATTACTATTCTCTTTCAGAGGCCTCTGGGGACGAACAAGGTTCAGGGTTTTGATTTCAACCTGCTTGGATGAAAAAGGCTTCTGCTGAGCCTGTTGGAGAAAGCAAGCTATGGGCCTGCTCAGCCAGCAGTAAACCCCTAAAGGACAAAGAGAAATGCTATGGCTTTGATTCCCCAAAGGTTCAGCTCACCCTCTGAAATAATTAGCAGCTGCAGCCTGTAATCACCGGCCGCTCAGGCAGGAAGGAAACCCAGCAGCAGCCAGGGCACAATGCAAATGTCCCTTGCTCCTGCCTGAGCCAACCTGGCTGCGCTTTGTGCGCCAGGGCTTGCCCCAAGCACGGGACTTCCAGCTTTCTGTTCCCACCATCTTCCCTCCTCACAGGGCAGCCAGACCTGACACCTCAGCCAAACCTCAGCATGTCACAGCCTGCCTTTTTCCCAAAACAAAGGCAGCTTGAGTTTGCAGGCTGATGTGACACACAGGAAATGTTGCTTTGGTAGTTTTGCTAAAATAATGTATAAGATGGCAGATCAGGCAGTCTTTGGCTAAAAGTAAAGGTTTTTTGCCTTTCCACTAATTAACATACTTCAGGTCTTGCTTTGAAAACCCTGTTATTTCTGAGCAAGATATTTTTGGTCTCTTTATTTTCCTGCCTGCACTTAAACTCTGATCATGCTAATGATCTTCATCTTCTGTGCTTTCTGTCATGTTTTTCATGACCTCTCTAGCTCTCTAGGGCTTGGCAATTAAAAACTCATCTCTGGTTAAGGCAAGGTTTTTTACATATTTTTATATATATATATATAAAAGTTTTATATGTATAAAGCACCTACCATCATATTGATAAACTCTCTTTTTCTATTTTCACCAATTTATTTCTCCGTTCACCACCTCTGGTGTATTTGATGCCTCAGTGTCTTGGGTTTGCCCACTTCCTTCTGCATTCCAGCATGAGCTTCCTCCAGGAATCCTCTCTGTTTGGGAGGAGAGATTTTTGCCTATGGTTCAGTCCAGACATCCCACTGAGTCAGTTTGTGCTGCAACAACAGTAAAGACAGGATTAACTGGTTCAAAGCTTAAAGAATTAATTTAAGACATGATGGGAAAGGTCCTTTCACCTGTCCCCTTCTCAGAGCTGGAGTTCAGGCTAACAATTTCTTAAGTGACATTTCATTTTCTGAAGGCAGAAGTAGACTGAATAGTTCACAGTTCAAACTCATTCTTTCAGAAGAGGGTGAAATTTATTTTAATAATGCCACACTAATTTTTGAATTAATGTCTCAATTCTTGGAGGTACAAGAGCAGTCTGCTTTGGAGGAGTGGTATGTATGTAACAAAAAAAAAAGATTAGGTCAAATCTAATTCTTTAGATTTAGTTTCTACTGTGCCTTAGGACTAAAGTACCAACTATCCACTATCAGTCAGTCTATAAGAGAGGTTTAATATATTACAGTACATGGTGAATATATAAAAACATGTGACATCAATTTTGTTTGGGGATTGGGTTTTCTGTTTGTTTGTTTGTTTATAATTAATAGGTAAAACTCAGCAGCACTATGGGAGACAGATACTCTTAAAAAATAGAGAAATAGTAAGGTTCAGGAATTTTTTTTACAACTACCAATAAGAGGACAAGCACCTTTAATCACAAAAGACGTTTCTTTAGTACGAACAGATAGACTGAAGCTTAAATACACTACATCTGCTCAGGTCAGTGCTCGCAGGGAACGATACCACAAGGGAAAAACAAAGGAAGCGAGGGACACACAGGATGCTGAAGTATTTCCCAGGCCTCAGCAGTGCCATTCCCATGGTGTGTGGGTGTTGTGGACACATGCAGCCCATGCTCTGGCCTTGTGGTTATCCTCCACAACTTCCCACCCACTTCATTTATTTCTGTCCCTTTTGGTGGCAGTGCCAGGTCCAACTCTGGCCAGATGGCCAAGGCCAGCCCCTGCCACACGTGAGGTTGTCGCTGCCGGTCCCCCTCCCTGCTGCACCAGCACAAGCTCCTTCTCTTTCTGAGGCTTCAGCAGATGGGCCCATCCATGAATCCTGGCACCACTAGGAAGGCAAGGGAAGATGTTCAGTCTGTCCCAGGCTGGTCACCTTTCACCATGCCAGAAGCTGGGAGGCTGGACAGTTGCACCAGCCAGTGGTTCCCTCTGGAAGTAATTAGGCACACTGAAGTCATCCTGTGGGGCTGAACAGCTCTGGTGGAGCACATTTCCCTCCCACGTCTGAACCTCTGGCTGGTGCCCAAGTACCAGGAGTGTCCCTTCCTGAACAGAGGATGTTGCCACAGTGATCCATCTTGCTGTGGCTCCACAGAGAGCGACTGTCATTTCCACAGCTATCATAACAGTTCTGGGGTGTGTTCCAGTCTCCAAGCTGTGTGTGCTGTCTGCATTCTGAAACCACATGTAAGTTGGTGGGCTCATGGACCAGTCTCAGAAAACCTCAGCTCTGCACCAAAGTCTCTCTCTCAGGGTCTTCCCTGGGTCAGCACCTTTTCACCTCAAACACACACAGCCCAGCAGACCGGAGATTAAAGCTACCCCTTAACCAAGACAGGACACAGTGAACCAGAGGCTGTCCCACATCACCTCCTTCTAAAAGAAAAACAAGCATGACTTTTTTTGGTTTTGTTGTTGTGCTGGATAGATAGCTCTGCCTTCCCCACTGTGTTTCAGTGTCATAAGAAGGGACATAAATCAAGGTCCAAGTCCCCAAGCCTCCTCTGTGCTCATCACTGCATGGACTACCCTGGCCACACAAGAATCCTTTTTTTTTTTTTTAACTGGGCTGAGATGATCTGTATTTTACTTGCAGCTTTTGTTTTGTTCTAGTCCTGGCTTGCCTCCATCCACTTTTGTCAGCTAAGATTTTGTTGCTTTGTTTCCCAGTCGCACCATTTGGGCCCAGTGGATAAGCTGTTCAGTCAGAAAGCTCCCACAGGCAGCAGCATCCTTGGCTCAGGCTTGCTCTTGCCCCATCAGGCTTGACAACACTTCAGAAATGATTGATGTGGTAGCCCCAATGCCCTCCCTTGAGATGACAGCACTCAGGAAAGCTGTCAGTGCTCGAGAAGAAAGGATCACCGTAGAAATGATGGCTCATTTCAGCTTACCTCCAGAGTCACTTACTCAAAGATCAGAAATACATGGATTGGGGTTACCACCTTCATGAGTTCCTGGGTAGTTGACACTGAGAGCTGTATTTCTGCAGTAGAATGTGGATGTGCCTCCCCTGAGTAACAATGCCATGAAGCAGCCAATATCTACAGTTTATTTGGTGCACTCTGTGGTTCAGAGGTCGTGGAGGGCCATGTAAAACATCTGCCCAGGTTCAAATAACTGCAGATAAGTCCCCTCATAGAGGATTCTTCGAACTGTGCCTGAAGGGGTAAGAGGCACATGGTGTGTGAAGCAAAAGGAGTCAGACACCTTATGTTGCACTGGCCTTACGTTATCATTCTCATGCCCTGTGGCATCAGAGGAAGCTATTTTTGGCGATCATATCATCAGGAAGGCCCAGGAAGGTAATCCAGATGGCAATGAGCTGCATAAAGCAAATTCAGCTTTTCTTAGGAATTTCCCACTTATTTCATACACTGGACTAAAGGTAGTGTTCTTACCTGGTGCCTTTATGCCTGCCCCTTGTGACTGGTATTTGTTCAGGCTGAACAATCATTTGTGTTAAGTAAATGGCACATATCAAACCACTGGTTTTAGTACCTTGTCAGAAAAAGGCTGGGTATCAGGCCTAAAGTAGCTCTGAGAGAGCTCAGAGCACCAGCCTCTCATATCCACCCATTTCTTCCAAGAGCACTGTCAGATTCCCTGTGCTTCTAGAGAAACCATTTCTCACTATCATGTCTGGCCAGCCCTGACCTCAGAGGTGCTCTGGACTTTGCTTTCTTAGGGTGGCTATTTCTGCCACAGAGGAGTTCCTGGTAGCTTGCCATGGTTTCTCTCAATAAATCTTCACATACCCAATTTTTATAAGATTTTTTTCCATGTTAAGTGTTGAGCAATGTAATATTACATCATTTGTACTGAGTGTTCACTGTCATCAAGAGCAGAGAACTGCCTACTGGATATTATTTCCTTTCAGAGGCAAAACAAAGACATTTTTACTAAGCCTGAGTGTTTCAGTCAAATACAGCAAGTCTGACCCCAGCCTTTCACATGGATGTAGAGCCAGTGTCAGGCAGGCACCAAACACCACAGAGCTCCCTCACCTTTCAGGAGTGGTCTGTTCACACTTGCAGAGCAACACAGGACAACTGAATTCCAGTTCAGCAGCATTTAGAGTCCAGTTTGCATAGACATGAATAATTACCCAAGCATCAAAGGCAGAGAGCCAGAGCCCAGTATCCATACACTATATTCAAGATGCACGGAACCTTGCTGGTCTCTTTTTGTGATCATTAGGGTTGGCTCGTTCTAAGATGCTATTATTAAACAGAGTCAAGGTACATTACATCTCTGCTAATAACCCTCATACCTTCAAGACTCGATTTTCAAGTTTCCTGTTCGCACACACATCACTTGGCAATGGCATGGCGACTGTGTGCACAAAAGTGGCATCTGTGCGCACGCATGGCCAGCTACTTACCAGCTGGGCTTGGGCTGCACTCCCAGGTGGGGCACACAAATCCCTCAGAGCAGTTGACTCTTACTTTTATTCAGTTACTGTCAAAACAGTAACTTAATAGAGCAGCAGAAGCTAAAAGCCAGTTCTGAGCAACGTAGACAAAACCGAGCTCACGGATCACTCAAGCAGTGCCAGCAGCTCCTTTGATTTTGCACCCATCTTTCCTAAACAAGCTGCATTCAGCAATTCACACCTCACACCTCAGGCTAAAACATTTCTTCTCTTGTACAACCCTCTAGCCAAGTATCCCTTATATTTTATTACCAATTCCTATTATTTGGACTAAGTTATTCCCTTGGTATGTTTAGCTACCTCCCAGCTGCATCTGACACCAACAGAGATAAAGTGGGGGAAACAAAAGCAGCAGATGCTCTTCCCTCAGTCCCCACCATACTCACTGTCCTGCTCTCAGTGCTCCATCCCCAGACCTCGGTCCTCTCTCCATCCTTTCAGGATCTAGAGAGTAGGAGAACTGCCACTGCTAGCAAGTGGGATGGTGATAAATGCCATTTTCTTCTTAATATTTTATAATAACCTGTCAGAATGTTTTAAAAAATCCAAAATCAAAACTAAAAAAAAACCCAAACAAACAAAAAAATCAATACAAACCAAAACTCCAGAAACCAAACCAGCCAAATTCCATTGTCCTCAACAAATCTCTTTGTTCTCAGGCTCTTCACATTTTGCCTTTTGGTGCCCATTTAACATAGACACCCTTAACGCTGGTAGTTGTCATGAATTTTGCTGTGTCTAGCTGGAAATCTCTAAGCAGCTATTCGAATATCAGGCACTTTAAGATACATCATGACAGCACCATCTCTATTCACACTTCTCCAATATGCCCTTGATAAATCATCTACTGTATTTTCAACTCCTTTTCTGGATTGGCATTCAAACCTTCACTTGGTATTTCTGGAGTGTTAACAGCTGTCTCCCTATTCCTGGTGAATACTTAGCAAAGGTTCTTGAAAATAATCTCAAACACCCAGTGATCTGTTCCTAGGGCTGCTCAAGTTTTCCACAGATGCACTATGGAGACCATGAGGGGCACTACTGTTGCAGTCACCCCTTGTGACACTGCTATCTGGGTTTGCTAAACACTGCTTGAGATTAGAGATACACTTATAAGAGACAATGCAGAGGTGGGATGGGAGATAAGTTGCAACATAAAAAGAGCAGATGGGGAACTGAGGCACGCTTGGCTTTCAACCAAGTATGCAGAGCATGCTCTGTATAAAACACGAGAGAACAAGGAGGTGGCACTGAAAATCCTTAAATCTGTCGAAGGAGAAAGCAAACAAATCTGGATTATTAACAATGACCCATTTCACAACTCAGAAAAAAGAATCCAGTGGCCAAAGGTTTAGCTAGTTCTTTGGGGGCTTGTGTTCAGTCCCTGACCTGTGAACAAACCCTCAGTGCAACCTTTAGAAAATCACTTCATTTGCTTTCATCTACCTCCCTGTCTGTAAAATAAGAAAAGTGACATTTCTTTACTGTGGTGCCAGACAGAAAGAATTTGGAGCATGAAGGTGCTCAGATGTCACAGAGTCTACTACTGCTCCTAAAAAAGTTGACTATTCCTCATCTTTATGAGTGGTTTTTGACGTGCATGCAACAGAGGGTAGCTAGCAAAATGAAACAATTAGTTCTGTGACATTTTCAGCTGCCTAATGAGTTTCTCTTCTGCTTGTCACACATGTATTTCAGAATTGGAGCTTGTGTTACCAGTGCTCAATATTTTATGCTTTTTCAGCCTGAAATTCAACAGCTGTTTCAATATTGCAGCTGGAGCCAACATATTCCATATAGACTTTCCTCAGTATGTTGCCATTTTTTAAAACCTTTGCCATACCTCTTTGCTTTTCGTGGCTTGATCATGGCTACCTCTTCATTAGAAATCTGGCAGCTGAGTTTTTCTCCTACAAATGTGTGAACTGAGTTTGCTTTATGTCAGTGAGAATAATTTCTCTGAAAGCTCAGGCTTCTGTCCCAGCACTTTCTCCCCACTCTACCAAGCTGCACATCATGTGCTTGTTAGTCAGTTTTCCACAAAAACACCACAAAAGTCATGCACAATACTGCTCTTTCCAGCCTTCCTACTTCTCTTTCTAGGTTCAAGAAGGTATTATATTTATCACACATATTATTGCAGGGCTTTTTTTTTGGTCCAGACCTTGTTTCTTGGAGCTGGTCCAGAAAAAATTTCCTTATGACAGCTCTATATGCTATTGTTGTTAATATTATTCTCTCAAACGTACTGTACTGCATTGAGGATAAGCCTCCTTTTTACTCCTCCTGACACAGGAAAAATCCATCTGGTGGGATCTATACTCTGAAATTGGCCTTTCTCTCCTGTCCTGAACTAATCTCCCACTTATGTTCCCTGTCCTGGCTTCACCAGCTCTAATGACAAGGGATGTAAGAGTCTTGCTTCCTGCTATTAGGAATCATTACAATGCCTGTATTGATTTTAAAATTAAACTGACACTATCTTTGTCACCTGTACATAGATAAATATTCTTTCAAGCTTTTCATTCCTGCTGTGTTGCACATCCAACAAGAAGGAGCCCCTTTCTTTGTTGGAAGGACTCTCTGCAGCAGATCCATCACTGTCCAGGGCTGGAATACACCTGCAGATTATTTCTGAAAAGCTTTCAGTCATATACTTTGGACTACTTGAAATAGATTTTTTTTTTTAATACAGTATTTAGGACGAAGGAAAATAGACCTTTGTATTTGATTGTACTTGAAAGTACTATGAGGAAAATGCAAAAAAGTGCCTCTTGTGTGAACCTTTCTTCACCTGCTGGGTGCCTCCTTTTTCCCTTGGTTTCTCCTTTTTGCTCATGGGGACCCAGCTCTCCCACGAGCGCTGCCTGGTGAGCCTTCTCCTGCCACCCTGGGGCTCCGGGGGCACAGGGTCAGCCCAGCATCGAGGTGCTGCCAACAAAGAAGGCTCATGGTGACCCACATCTTCCCAGGGCTCAGCCAGGCAGAGCAAAGGGTTAAAAAATTGTGAGGAATTTCTCTGTGAGCCATGGACAGGACTAAGAAAACGGAAACTAGCCTGAATTTAAACTGAGGACCTCATTCTTCTGCCAAGCCATTCGGTTTCTTAATCAACTGGGGCCTTGTTTCACAGTCAGTCATCAGAGGCTTTAGAAAGTCGTTCAGACAAATCTGTAGGGGGAGATCCACAAAGGATGTCTTTTCTGTGGCACTCTCTACCTAGAATATGCAATGCTGGGGACAGGGTGTCCTCAGTGGTGCTTCTGTACCGTGGAGCACAATGCACAATGATGCTATAGGATACTTGCGCTACTGAGCTCCTGCTTATTTAAATATGCATTTAATTAAGGAAAGTACTGTAGGAAATCAAGCAGTGAGATTTCCCAATGGTATTTCTCCTCCTTCCTAGGAGAAAGTCTTTCTCAGGTTTCGGAAGTGCTGCAGTCTGCTCCAAGTCAGACCCTTCTCTCTCTCATTAGTTCTGCAGTCCTGTCGCTTACTAGATTTCTAGCTTCTAAGGAAACAATTCCATTTTTTTTCTTCTCAATCTGGTAATGCTTTGAATGACTTCTGAGAACTACACTTTTATTACCCATTATTATCAAGTCAGGAGAAAAAAAATACCTCACATAATAGCAGAAATCTGATTATTCTGGGAAACTTTGAAATTCCCTTCTCCAGTGGTATTCTTTGATGTGCCTATTAAATAAATAATGATTTTTTACATCTAAGGTTTATCTTACAGTGCAAATACACCATTATCCTCAGCATAAAAACACTTTTCATTGTTAGCCACCGTAAACATGTGCTGAAGCTGTGATTCAGGAGTGCTTGAAGCTGACCTGCCCAGGCATGGGGCAGTGTAGTTTTTTCACATTAACAACTTGTGAAGGAGAAATGGGCCATGGAGACAGAGGCACTGCAACAGGGGGAGGGAAAGAAGAGGTTAGATCAAAATAGAAATGTCATGCAGGCAAAAAGAAACTAGCAGGCACTCTAAAGACAGAAACACATCAGATTAGAAACAGAATATGAGTCTTTTCATAAGATTTTTCAGTCACAGCCTCAGGCACTTTATGACAGCGGGAAATAGGATGACATTTCTGGAATGGTACAGAATTAAAAATAATAATAAAAAAGATTAGAGTTTACTGGAGAAGGAACTCACTAAAGACTTCAGAGATGGTACAAGCAGGACATTACTACATAAAGCCACCTACAGTAATGTATTTTTATGTATTTACTTGGTGTGATAATGGCTTTGACTGTTAAAGTGTGCAGTCTGGAGTCCAGCACTGCTCAGTACCTGATCAGCTCTCTCCAGGTCTGCCAGGACTTGTGCTCTGTGCCAGTTACTTGTTCCCCTCACTGTCCCCCTGGAAGGCTGGGAGCTGCCTCATTTGCAGCCCAGGATGGAGCTGTGCCACTGTGGGCAGGGGCAGGGCCAGGCTGCGCATCCTGAGCTGCGACACAGGAGCTCTTGTAGAGCCCACAGGCTTTCGTGGGGAGGTGTGTTATCAGGGCGGTGAGAGAGCCCCAAACCTCTCTTCATCCTCTGACTTTCACCCACAACATCCTGGCATGGGGAAGCCCCTCTAATGCCACGCACAACCCGTGTTCGCGTCGATTTGGGTGCCTGGTGCCGGGCTGGTAGGCAGGACACTTCTGGAAATGCAAGGGGCTCCCAGCCCCCCTGCCTGAGGTGGGCACCCAAACAGGTGCAGTCTTTAGCTGTGTGTGTGTCAGAGAGCATCCCCTGCGGCACCAGTCTGTGAGCCACGCGAGGAGGAGCATGCGGGTCTCAGCCGCGCTGCAGCGGAGCGTGCAGAGCAGCAGCGCACCAACACCGAGCACAGGGAGAACACAGTGAGCAGGACACGAAAGCAGAAGCTGGAAGAACTACCATGTTTTTTTCCTGCTTTTATCCACACTTTTATGTCCTGATTTCTCTGAGGTTTTGAGGGGTTTTTTTTGTTTTGTTTTGGTATGTTTTGGTTTGGTTTTTGCATCGCAGAAGTCTTCTGTCTCTCAGTTCCCACCTATGTCTTTCCAAAACTTCCCTGATCTGCTGCTCCTCCCAGAAGTTTTGTAACACCTTTTGTTACCGCTCTTCAGGCACACTCATCAGACAAGACTGAAAGAAGCAATCACCACAGGCTTCTCACTGCAGAGAAGCAATCTTGTGCTCTGTAAGCAAGGCCTTGTGCAACAGATTGCCGGAAACTGGGAACTTACCCTGCCAGAATGCTGCTCTTCCACTTGTTTCCCAAAACGAATGTCCATTTCCAGAAACCAGAGGTGATAAACCTGGGAAGTGTTTACACCTGGAATGGAAAAGCTGTGTTTTAAGTGAAGGCATAAGAAAAGCAGTGATGAAAGGGTGTTTAGTTTGGGTTGTGTTCCCTCACAGCGCTGTTCGAGCACTGAGCCCCAGCCCCTCTCCAACCCTTCCCGTCCCTATCCTGAAACAGGAGCAAGAAATAGTAAAGGAAATGGAGGAGAGCTGTGATCAGTAATAAAGTGAATGCGAGAGAGGATGTTTATCTGGAAACCAGAGCTCCTTCCTGGCCTCCAGACTGTTCACCTGTATAAACGTATCAGCAAGCCCCATCAAACCACCTTTGGCTGGCTGGTTTCTTCCAAGTGATATTTCCAAAAGAAGGCTCCTTGGTTTGCACTTCTGCTTACTGGAGCTTGGTGCAAGGCTCCAGGTTTTGTGTGCTTCCTACGTGAAGAAGCTAAGAGGAGCTTTCAATGGTTTTCTGATTTTTAGTCTCCTGAGCTGCTGGATCCAGTTCAGCCCTGAGAATTATCCAAATTGGCTTCTGTGCAGTCCAGTTTCTTTTTACTCAATCCAGTCTAAGTGAAGGCTACCAAACAGAGCAGCATTTCTCCTTCAGCCCTACTAGATGGGGCTTCCTAGGTCAGATCCTTGTGTGCATAGTTACAGCCTGACACAAACTGAGCCTACAGTGAACGTCATCTGCTTTGTACTGGGTGAACAACATGGTCCGAGTCAACCTACAGCTCAGGGATACCCACAGGCAAGAGAAGGGAGAGGGTGGGAATGCACATGTGGGATGTGAGGAGGCCACCTCTGCTGGAAGCAGCTTGCATTTAAATCGGATTAAGCGTTTCATGAATCTACACCCTCAGTTACACGGGATTTAGCTTTCAGGCCACTCTTAGTCATCACAGTTTGCAGTGTCCCTCCCAGAGGCTGCTCTACAGTGTGTGCCACAGCACACCATCATTTCCAGCACTTCTGCTCCCTTGTTTGGCCTGGAAGCTGATGGAAGGATTTCTGCACGTCAGCCCCGCTAGTTCCTTACCAGTCAGGGCAGCCAAGGCTGTACCTGCTCTGAAGACCCCTCCAATGCTTCTCTCAGGCTCAGGGATGAAGCAGCCAAGGGAAGCCTTGGCCCTGAGGTCTGTCCGTGTCACAGCCCAGGAGCTGTGCCTGCTGTGGGCAGGAGTGACCAGCCCACATGACGCTGCTGCTGCCCATCAGTCAGCATCAGCCCAGCTCCAGACAAACATGTTTAGCATCTCCAGAGCAAGCTGTGATTATATTCTGGGCAGCACAAAGAGCCACAGGCAGGTAAATTACCAGAGAACAAAAATTAGCTCCAGTCTGTGTGGCTTGCCAAATTGCATTTGGTTTCATGTCCTCAGTTGAGTTCAAACACGATAGCAGTTCCTAATCAAGAACACAACACAAGACTTAGAAAAAGGCCTAAACCTGGCACAGTGGGGATGGCAGCTCCTGCTGTCTCAGAGTATGAATTAATCAAATTACACAAGAGGAAGAGGGTGTCAGTGCTCAACTTTCACCTTTTCTGAACTGTTGCAATTTTTCCAGGAAGGGTGTTGGTTCTTTCAAGAAATCCAGTCATCTCCTGTGGATTCACATAGTGAAAGTGCTTGCAGGTACTTTTAAGAAGCAGCCATGGGCCACACATGTAGTTCTCAACCCAAAGTCAGCTAAACAGCCTTGCTTTGTCTTTTCTTTACATCTGTGGCAAGGCATGGTAGCCCTGTCCCAGTTCAGTAGAACTTGTGAGCGTGCCCAGAGCTTTATCCAGCTGCTTTGGCTGCAGTTTTGTCACTGGGTAAGTGAACCTAAAATCGACGTCACTCTGGTCCTCTCCTTGCCCTGGCACTGGCTGCATGCTCCCATCTCTCTTCCTTACATCAGCGGTGATATTTATCTGACCTCTGGAGCTGAGTGGAGCTCCAGCCTTTGCCAACTGGGCTGAAAACTAACTCCACAAGGAAAAAGGAATATATTTTTGCTGGTTTAAATCATATCCATAAAACCAGAGCTGTTCTGAACCCTCTATAAGACAGTCTCAAATGGTAAGTTACTGTAAACTTAGACTCCTCTTGTATTTCTCATCCTGCAAGATGTCAGCTATGTTTCACAACCACAGATAAATAAATTTTTGAAAACATGAGTGTCTAAAGACCTTGTTCTCCAGAAAGTCTTTCTTTCTTAACTCAGGGGAAAAAAACCCCAAATCTGCTTCTTTCTTTCTTAACTCGGGGGGGAAAACCCCACATCTGCTTCTAGGAATTTCTGTTTTGAAGCATTTTCAGGAAACAAAAATGTGCAAGATTATTACCCCCCCTCCCCAAACAGTGAAAAACAAACAAAAACAAAAAGGAAAAAAAAAGAGAGAGAAGAAAGAAAATTTCAGTTGAAGAAGCAAAAATCTTGAATAATTTCTCATAGTCTTTTACTGGAATCCAATAAACACATTACCAAATTACACTGTATATTTTACTAGGCTAACTTATCTCTGTGTGTATTAGAGGCACAGCACAAAGAAAAACAATAAAAAATATTAACCTCCTTTGTATAACTCAGTAGAGTTATAAAATATCTAATTGAATAAACTACATTTGACAAGAACAAATGGTGACATTTCCATGTAATGTTGTCTTTTTGGCTTCCTGACAAAGAAAAGCTTAAGGAACCATGAGTTTTGTTTCCTAAGGGCAAGTTCTTCTACTTGTATCAACTCAGCAATCAATAATAAAGTATGAGCATAAGCACTTTTAATTTATGAACTGTATACTTTGAGTGAGTTTAATAGTTTAATCTTACGCACGTTGCTCTGAGTGTTTATTTTTGTTGTACTGCATAGAACTGCTTAATGGAAAATACTGCATTAAAGCACTAAAGCAGCCATATATGTAGGAAATCAGAAAAGGAAAAATTAAGACACAGTGAAATTAATACTGTGCTGAGTTCTTGTAAGCAGAAGAGCACCATTACGTTGAGGGGGAGCAAAACCCCAAACAGGCAGCTTGCACTGATGTCATCTCTCAGCAGAAGAGCATCAGATGACCAGGCTTCTTCTTCCCTGGCAAGCATTTGTCACTCTTTCCCTCAAAGAGTGAAGTTCAGCACTCCTGAGTTTTGGTATCTGTCTTAGGTGCAGTTTTGTACCCAGTTCCCAGTTCTGTCAGTGTGGCTTGTCCAGCATGTCCCCTCCGAATCACCACTGCAGTGGATCTGCCAGCTTGCAGGCAGCTGGGAGTCAGCCAGGAGGGGTTACGTGTGTTGATTTAAACTGACCTAGAAAGGGCTTACCAACAATAACATTTGTCTATAAAAATATCACTCCCATTTGTCTCTGGGAATAAGGAGTGGACTTTTATGAGAATGGCTGTGGAGTGAATCACTGCTGTCCATTACCCACAGCTGAAATTGGATGTGACCTGCACCTGGTGTTAGGGAGAGGGTGGCTTTTCCCACCTAGCTCTTGTTCAGACGTGATAAGGATTTTCACAGTGTGTATTTATCCTGTCAAAAGCAGGCTCTTTCACTTTGGACTATTGATGTTAGGCACAGATGGGCTTCTGGTTGCCATGCAGATGATAATGTTCCAGTGAATTTCAGTTAATATTAAATGGAAAGTGGCTCAATCTGCATGGCTCTCTAGAAACAACAAACCAACCATCTTGAGAATCAATATTGATAATACTCTGAACGTGAAGCAAAAAAATAAACACAGCCACAAGGAGCACATGGAATGTGGTGACTCCAGTAGTTGTTAAGAAACTGCAATATCACGCAACAGGAAAAGCAGGACGTTTAAAAGAGAGCCAATTCTTCAGAACTGTATTCTAATTAACACCATACATTAGTTATCAGATTGCAGATCATCTATACATAGCCACAAGCGTTACTTGCCAAATCCATGTTCTGGTGTAGGTGAGCACCACGGGCAGGAGCAACATGTGGGAAGAAGAGGCAGACCCAGGCCAGCTGCCATGTAGATCATGGATGTCCTAGGAGCATTCGGGGGTTGGGAAGAGCCCTCTCACCCTCCTTTGGCAAGGGAACACAGGGCTGAGGCAAGCCCACACTTGCATTACTGGATGTGGGGTTTTCGTTCTTCTTGGCCTATGAAAACGTGATGAGACAAAGCAGCAAGCAAGGAGGTTAGTTTTGTAATTCTATCTCAACCCACATCACACACAATGAAGAAAAGTGATACTTGCTCACCCAGCTGCTTCAAGCAAGGAAAAAGTGCTCATGACCACGTGTGGGCTCAAATAGCTCCCATGGACCTTACCTTTCTCAGAGAAGTTTACCTTCTAAATCTGGTTATGCAGTCAGTAATTTATGGAAAATCATATTATCTGGCATTTCTACACCAGCCAAACTGAGGTCTCTGATAGCCTGCTCTGTTTTATTAGTGCCAGCTATCTTACTTCTAATTTGTGGAGGAAAGCTTTTCGGGAAGGCATGGAGTTATGGTCTGTTCCAACCCTGAGTGGCCTGGGTTGGAAGGGACCCTAAGGACCATCTGGTTCCAACCCCCCTGCCCTGGGCAGGGACACGTTTCATGAGACCAGGTTGCTCAATGTATGTTTCTTAGCTCGCTTTATATTACCAGTAGCCTGACTTCTGCTAAGTGTTCAGCTAAAATAGATTTAATCAACTCATCAAAACAGAGCATTGTTTGAATCAAGACAGTTGGTGTGTCTCATCATACAAGCAGGATTCTCTTTTATTTAAACATGAGTGTGTGTATGTGTATGTGCAAGAAAAAAAAAAAGAATTTGCTATGTTCTAAATGAATTTAAAGCAAGTAAAACCCACAGGAGACAGAACTAGGAAAGACACCCTGTGGCTGGTTTTGGATTTGAACCAAGAGAAATGCATTTTGGCCTTAATTCCTCAGTGTGTTCATCCCAGAAGAGCCCATGTTACATCCTAAGCTTCTCAGTGGAGGACAGCACTGAGATTTTGGACACAGGTGAAAGATAAAACATGTGCAAAACCACTGAACAACTGGCAGTGCTGGGGCAAACCCTGGTTCAGGGCTGGTGCTGAGCCATAGCAATTCCACTGGCCTCGATGCACCTCCTCTGAGGCTGGAGTCAGGCAGCCTGCTCATTTCCTGAGGTGCAGGGCAGCATCATCATTACCCACATGCAGACACAAGAGAGGGATGTCACAAACTAACCGGGAATGTAGAAACAATTTGTGCATCACTTAGCAGAGCGAAGAAAAAACAGTACATGAGTGATTGCAGTCCTTGAGGAAGGGAAAACAGAGAACAACGTTGTCAAAGCCTAAGTAAAACACAAATGAGAGTGTTTGTGTGTTCCCTCATCCGCAGTCTCAGCTCTCCAGCTGACTTACGCAGGCTCGACCCTCACTACGGCAGTGAGACGAGAAAAATCATGTGCTCAGCTCAATATGCCATGATTTAATGCCCTAGAAATCAACTTAATTTTTATTATTTTTTTATAGTTTGCAATTTCAGTTGGACCCAGATGATTTTTTCAAAAAGATTGCCACAGTTTTACCTTTTCTAGTAACAGTGAAGTTATTACGGATGCAAATTATCGCATTATAGTTGTTGCCACGGAAATAAACTGCAATGTTATAAGCACAAAAATAAAGAGCCTGCTGCAAAAGGAGATGCGGCAGCCACAGCTTCAGGGAAGTGCTTTGTTGGTAGCAAATGATGAACCAATTGCTCCAAACCTCTTGAACTACAGGAGGTAATACAGCAGCCCATTTTGGATTTTTATAGAACCGTGCATAATGCCTCGAGTCACTTTGGAAACAGAGTGCCACACACCTCATGGCTCGAGGTTAAAGGGTAGTTTTGTCACACCACGAACTCACGTGGGACCTTCTGAAGGGTCTTTGCACTACAACCTGTTCCTCCCATGCTGAAACACAACCCCAGGAGCACAATTGCCAAAAGAACAAGTTTCTTTTCTAGTGATAATGTGCATACATAAGCATGACTAACACACCTTACAGCAGACCCATCCTTTCAGAACTTCCCCTTAGGCAGGAAGATTTCTCCGCTGGCCATATCATTTGAGCCTGTAGCCATGTGATGTCACAGAAAGCTATAAGGGGGCCAGAGTCTGATGTGATTTAGGGACCCATTTTAAAGGATGAAAAGGAAAAAAACATTAAAATCAGCACTGCCTAGTTAATCTTGCATGGTGAAGGCAAAAAACTCATGGTCAATAAAACCTCAGTTACAATCAACTAAATAGAGATTTTGAGAAGAGCCATCTCCTAAACTTGCTCAGAGGATCCAGCAGAGCACTGGGAATGCCGAGTTGCCCGGACGGGCTGCGCGGAGGCAGCTGCTGTCGGGGCACACGCCTGGTACTCGGGTGGAAAGCACAGGAGTGGATGGGTGAGGAGGACAACGCTCGCTGCAGAGAAGCCCTGACACCCAGAAGAGCTGGTTTGCATCTTGTGAAGTCTGACTCCAGGGCGGGGGAGTAAGGAGCTGTGGGTGCAGCTGCTCTCCTGTGCTACACGTTCACAGTGAGCAGTGGGTGTCTAGCCTTTCCAAAGGGCATGTCTGTGCCAGGGAGGGGACATGGGGACAGTGGAATTAGAGAGGACACAAGCCCACCTCTCTCACCACAAACATGTTCCTTCAGTTAACAGAGACACAAAGGTTGCTATAGAAATTCTCAATGTTTGATTTTCTAATCTGCTTTTCTAGCCTCACCAGAGGAACCAGAGGATCGGGCTTGCAGTGGCTCCCATCCACATCCCTTGATGCCTTACTTGATGCTAACCCACCCTCTCCAGGTGGGATTCTGCCTTGCTTGGGCACGGCTGCAAGTCACCAGCCCTGGCAGCTGCCTGTGCCCGACCTGCACAGGTGCCAGGCTGCTGGCCAGCCCCACCAGCCACCCTCCTCCGGGGAAAACAGCCTCCTTGGGAGGCACACGGGCAGGCACAGCAAGACAGAGCCAGTCCCCGGCTCCTGGAACAGCTCCTGCCACGGCAGAGGCTGCTGTGGAAGTGGTGGGCACTGCCAGAGCCCACCCACTGTCCGCGCTGCGGGTGCACACAGACAAACTCTGCTTTCCCAGTCTCAGGCCGACTCATGTCACAAACAGTCAATTAGCTATTTGGAAGTTAAATAAACAAACAGAGAGGAGATTATAACTGATTAACTGAAGGGCAGGAAACATGAGAAGCTGGTTTGCTAGAAAGAAAAGCTCTTGTGCTGAGATCTCCAGTAATTAGCAGCAACAAGACCTACAGAAATTTATGAGGGAAAAAAAAATCCAAGAACCTTTCCTGTTTAAATGTTCTCTTTTCATATGTTTTGCTTGGAAAGCTAACTTAAAACACAAACACAGACTGTGTCTCAAATACAGAATAGATTCATGTTCTGCAGCAGTCATATACTTGGATCGCAAAGCAAATGAACATGTATCAATGCAAGTCTTTTTTTTCCCCCCCCCAAATTATGTATTTTGTTAATAACTATCAAATTGACAGCTCTATGACTCCCTCGAAGCACCTGGAAGGCAATTTGGTTACTGCTGGCAGATGCTGGAGGTGCTCCTTGGAGCACAGTTGAAGACTGAAGCCGCTGGAGAGCCAAAGGCCTTTGCCAGGACTGACCAGTGAGATTCAGCAATAATTTAGCAATTCCAGCTCAGCAACAGCCTACAGGACCTGTTTACCAGTCTGCAGTGGAGCTGCTGTTGATTATGCAGAAGCCTACCTGGTTTCACTATACTGGTTCAGAAGTGTCCTCTGCCCGGCTCCTGGAGCAGCACAGAGTCTCCCTGAGCCATGTAATGAAATCCCCAGGCAGAGCTGAAATCCTGACCTAGATTTCAATGGCTCTCTAAGCTGTATTTATGCATCTTTAGCATGGCTGTGTTTACTCCCTTAAATTGCAGATAAACTGCAAATTAGAGAGAGCCCTGAGATTCATGTCTGCTTTGCTGTCCTGGCTTTGCCTTTCTTTGTTGGATAACTCAAAGACAACTTGAATCAAAACTGAGACTTGCTCAAATTGATTGCAAACCTTAGCATGCACTTGGAAAAGCAGCATGAGCAGGCCAGCAGTAATTTCATTGGGAAGGAGGATGGCAGGTCTGATCCTGACTGAACGCATAGAGCTCATTAGCATCGAGTTATTATTATGCATTATGGTGTGTCCCAGGTGCAATTACAGCTCCAGGATGCAGCTCTCTGCACATGGCTAAGGATGGTGATTACACTCGAATACAAAGGTGAAGGAAAGGAATATTGTTCTATTTCCCTGACAGTAAATTGCAAAAAACTCAAGGTAAATCTGCGTATCAATGCGAAGTGACATAAAGAAGCAGAGCTATGATGGCTTCCCCATCACACATTAGTGGCAGCAGGATTAGGCCACTGCAGGGGATTCTGGAAAACCCTCAAATACAGGGCAGCCCTTCTTCCCCTTCCAAAAACAAACAGCCATGGATTTGGGGAAGAAAGAACCCGTAGCCTGACCACCTTCCATTACAGCAGGTGACAGCTGTTGCTGTGCAGGAGCTGGGGAGGTTGTTAGCACCCAGTAATATCTTGTGGGAAATGAGCAGAGCAGGGGGCTCCTACATTTCCTTTGCTAATTTGCCAGTTTTGCAAGTGTGGAGCCCTTTTTCGAGGCTACAGTCGTAGACACAGGAGGAGCTGTTTGACTCCTTGAACAGTGACCTTGTAGTTGCTTAAAAACCTTCCTGTGGACAAGCTGGAGGTCTCTGGCTCGGGCTGCTCCAGGGCAGAGTGAGAGTGGGTATCAATGCTCTTTGGAGCCTGCTGAAGCCTTGTTCACGTTAAAAAGCGAATGAGTGGGTGACAATTAAAGTGGTGTATATTTATATTTTTGACTAAAAAGAGCTCTCCCACAATCCCACTCCACTTATTTCAGCAGAGCTCTGAACTGCCATTAATTTACACTCACCAGAAGAGAGAAGAAATTAGAATGTTTGACTTCTGTAAATAAATATTCTATTTTAGTGCCTAACACTGTGCACTTCCCTCGCAGCCCAGGCAAGAGGTATCAACAAAGGTTGACAGTACTTGCAATGGTAAAAATTGAGAAATCCCTGTCAGTGTTTGGATATTTGTGGAGCTGTGAAAGGCCAGCCTGTCCCCCAAAAGAGCTGTCACCCAGCAGGAGCTCCCCAGCGTCCAACCTTGTGGTGACACAGGTGGCAGGCACAGGTCTCCTCTGCAGGTGTATGTGAGAGCTGGGCAAGAGCTCTGCCCTTCTCAGCCCATCAGCTTGCACTCAGAATAACCTTGCTGAGAAAAGAAACCAACAGGGCTGAGAGGTGGAAAAGAGTGGCAGAATCATGGCTCTTTCTGTATTTGGAATCAGGCAGGGCTACAAGACCTTTTCAGATGGAGAAGGGAATCCAGCTCAGTTTTGAATGCATGGGAAGCTGAAGGTAAGGTCTGAACTTCCTTTTCGCCTCTGGCTTTGCTTTGTGTCAGGTACCACAGGTCTTCCCCCAGCCTGCTCTTTGTGCACAGAGCTGAATTCAGCTCTGTGCTGCTCCCAGTGTCTTAAGGAGCCACGCCTGTGCCCAGGGACTAAGCCTGGAATAAAGCCCTGCTCTGCTGTATGAAAAGTGAGAGAATGAGTGTTCAGATGAGCAGGAGGTCCTGCTCCCACCCTGCTGTGGGCTGCACCCTCACAAGCAGCCCCGTGCTGGGGCTCTGGCAACCACTTGGCCACTCAGTGGGTCAGACTCTCATTTGGCCAAAAGCTACCCCACCACAAAATGCTTTGGAATGACACTGGCAGGGAGAGGGAGTGAGGGGAGCCAGCCCACCCCCTCTCATCACAACCTGCAGCTCTGCCAGACTGAGCAAACCCCAGAGCTCTTCCTGCTGTGTCAAGTGCTGTGAGCCTGTGATGGAGCAGCCTCCTCCTGGGCATGGAACTCCACACCCAAGATCATGTCCACCAGTCAGGCTGACAGCTGGCCAAGAGGAGCAAAGCTTTGTCCAGGAAGGGACATTAGCTTCCCTTCCAACCGTTCCCCAAGGAAACGTTTGGACAGTGGTCCCCATAGTGAGGGGGGTATTGCATTTCTGCTCTTCTGCAGAGGCTTGTGAAAACCAGGCACTGCCTGGCACTGCTCTGCCTGCAGCAGCTGGGGCCGTTTCTACTCTGGCCATTTTCCCCACAGATACATTAATGAAACTACCTCTACTCCTAGCCCATTGCTGGCCGTGCTTGTGCAGCCCAAACACTGTCCTGCTGTTTTCAGTCGGGGCTGTCAATAACCCTTTTGCAGGATGAGGTCCCTGCCTCTGAAGCAGTTGCATCAGTAGCCTCTTCTGTTCATTGTCGATCTCCAAAACATGACTGCAAAATGATACAGCTGGTTAAATGAGAAAATCTACTTTTTCCAGGCACTCTGATGGCACTATCATGCCCTGTTGTGCTGGCCATGGCCATGTGCACTGCAGTGCCCAGTGAGTGTCCCCGTTTGGCCTTACCTCCACTGGTGTGACTTGCTGGTGAGGCTGTTCGGTGCATCACACACCCCATCCCACTTCCTCAGCTCCAGTTTGTTCCTCTGCTCCTCCATATGGCTCAAATGAGGGCTCTGATGCTGATTAAAAAGAACTTTAAAATATATGTGGTTGAATTTACATCTTCAAAGGTCTCTGAGAAATGTTAATCTATATTTTGGAAAAAAATTTAAAAGTACATTTTTGAAACAGCTGCTGTTTCAGCATATGTGATAAAAGGCGAGGAAACAGGGCTGGACAGATGAGTGAGGTGTAGGAACCCATTTTCCCTCCTTTGGCACGTGGCTGGGGCAGTCACCGGTGGCTCACGGGCAGTTGTCCAGGCTTGGCCCTGCCCGGTGAGCACAGCAAGGCCAAGTGAAGCACCAGGCTGCCAGCAGGGCCCTGGGCAGCTCTGGCAGGGGTGATGTTTCCTCAGGGGACAAGAGAGTGCAGCAAAAGGCTGAGATGCTGGGGGAGGCCTGAGCAGTGGGTGAGCCCTCCTGGCCATGCGGCTGCCCCAAGGGCCGAGGCTGGAGCAGTCCCTGCCCTGCTGGGGACTGCTGTGGCTTCACCCCGGGCAGAGTGAGTGCATCGGGGGCTCGCTGTTCCTAATGCTTGCCTGCCTTTTGTGGTGTGTGCCTGGGAAGATTAATGACCAGAACAAATACAGATTGATACAGTCAAAAAGATTTGGCTGCTTAAATCTGTAGCTTTTCGAGCAGATGGCTGCTGTAGGACCCCACTGCCTCAAAAAAGCAGGATACGGGGAAGAAAAGGCTGCCTGTGTGTTCCCATCAGACACAAACAGTGCCTTTTCTTTGTTTTGGAATGGCACTGGAGGACCATGAGACCACTGACAGACCACAATGAGCTGAAACTGCTGACCAGGGCGTAGCTGTATTTAATTACAACTCCAGTACCTGCACAGTGCCGCAGAGGTGTGCTCAGGGAGTGGTGCACAGTGCTCTGACACCCCACTGCCTCTCCCAGGGCGAGACCACCATGCCAGGAGCCTTCCCTCAGCCAGGAACCACTGCTGGCATCGGTGGCTGGTCGTGCATCCTGGCAGGGCTGCCCTCCCTCACCAGCCCTGCCAAGTCCACTGGAGGGGGCTCAGCCTTCCAATTAGAGGAGCGTGAGGAAAGCAGTGTGAATGAACAACAAAGTACCAACCAGCAGCACTTGCAGATGCCCTCAAGGTGATACGGGTTCTTTTATGTTCTCCTCAATTAGATTCATGGGAATTCATTTGGCAATGCCAATACTGCGGGCTCAGGAGCACTAAATCATCCTTTATGGGCACAATAATATGGGTTTCAGTCTCTGTCACATTTAGTATCGGCAATTATTTCACACACAGCTGTAGATCAGCTCCCTTTTGATCACAATCTGCCACCCTTTTCTACCATTCAAATTTATAGCAACATTAATAGTTCAAAAGTTATAGTGTTTACTGTGTACTGGCTTTCAATAAATTAGGAGGAAGCAACAGTTCCTAAACAAAGACTCCAGAAAGCACCAAAGATGAACTGAATGTAAGCTTTTTCACCCCGATTAACACATCCTTGTCTATTGGCAGAAAGTTTCCATTGCAGCTGTGAGAAAATAATTCCATGGATTATGTCACATCAATTCAAAGTGAAATTCAAAGCCAAAGAGAAAGCAGAAAGCATTCCCTGTGTTCTTACAGAAAATATCACTGCTTCAATTAGGTGCTACAGATGCTTGGAGTAAACATATTTTCCACTGGTTTTCTTAGAACCATACCCACTTAAATCTCCAATATTCTTCTGCATGTTCATTTCTCATCCCAGTTTAATACCACACCTCCGGGTGTTAGTGGTTAAGGGGATACTGCCAAGCAATGAAAGCCAAGGAAGGCTGGGATAAGAAGGGAAAATACGGCCTTTAGATAGTAAATAAACTTGTCAGCCTTAATGTTATGGCTGCTGTCAGCATAACTCAGAAGGGAAAAAAATAACCCAGTGCTAGTTGTACCTTTCAGTTCTTGGGCCATGTGAATGTCCAGTTCTCAGTTTTGAATCTGCTCCCAATCCAATGGAAATAATGCACACGACTAAGCATTCAAGCCTCTAATAAATCTCATCTTCGTGTGGAATCCCTGGGATTCAGAACAAAACCAAAACTAGGTAAGACTTCTCAATATTTCAGTAAATAGCATCCCTTTTGTCCAGTAAGATCTCAAATTCTAGGAAATCTAGACATCCTTTTGATGCAACAAGCATGGAGCAATAAGGTTGGAACTGAAATATCGAGTAATTAGTACATGTGAACTATGCATGAATACATGTCACACATATCTGGATCTCTTCAAAACAAGAACTACAGTTAGCAGCATCCAAAATATGAATGCTCTAGAAGATACAAACCTCCTCTCCCACCAAAGTCCTTCCCAGAAAATTTTCACCCCAAGTTACTACCATGTGTATCCTTCCCTTGCAAAAGTGTGGGCAGAGAAGAGGGGAAGAAATCACTGGGTTTATAGGTGTTATAAACTGCAGCTTACTTTAGAGCTAAAACGTCCTGGCAGATGGTACCCAGCATCTGCCCAGATATGCAAATGCCCAGATATAAAATTTGTTTTCTTTATTCTTCTTTATTGGGACTCTATTTGGTTACAGTGTACTGTGATAAGATCTATTTCCTACGCTTGTCTCTTAAATTTAAATTTCAAAGCAACGTTTATAAACATTACAACCTATCAGTTATTGCTGTAGTGCAGTATCACTGATCTGAATTCTGATCAGTAACAGTGTGCATAAATATGTCACATAAAAATATATCTAACAACACTTTCCCAAACAAACATCTAAGAATTTTTTTTTTAAGAGATGGCTGAGGAAGAAGAAAAAATAGATTACATTAGCATACCTCGTGAAAACAAATGGTTTGACCTTGTAGGAATAAAGGTAGGAACAGCTCCATTAGTCAAGTAAAACCCCCTAAAATTATAAAGGTTGGCTGTCTGGGGGGCAAGAACCATCTCTCTTTATCCCTCCTTGACAGCAGCAGGCCCAGCAGGCCGCAGGAGCCATGGAGAGCTCTCCTCAGCCCTGCAATAACCCTGTGCCACGCAGGATGCCGCAGCAGTGGGCCCTCAGCCTGTCCCTGCTGGTCACCAGTGAGCTGTGAGGACCCCAGCGGGGAGCAGACCCGAGATGGCACCGGCTCCTGCCTGGGGAGCCTTGCGGGTCTCGCTGGGGTGCAGCAGCACAGCAGGCTCCCTGCTCCTGCCTCGCCCTTTCCTGTAACCATCTCTGTGCTCTGTGTTAGAGGGACAATCTGGGTTTACCCGCTCTGACTGCTGCTGCAGCTCCCCCAGTCCCCCTAGGGGTGCCATGCAGATTTTGCTTTTCATCACTGGTGCTGGAAAACCACAGGACCTCTTTGTTTAGGATAGCAGGTCAAGGCTGTTCCCAGCTGAAATACTGCAGGAGAAAACAACAATCAGAAGAAGGATAGCTTCTTCCCAGCACCATGCTGAGAACCTTCTGTGCCAACTTTGCCGGAGCTGAGGAGAGTGAGCAGCTGGATTTTGCTTGCTAAATTAGTAGTTAGGGTATCAAGGGCTATCTGCAACAGCTGTACACCTGAAAAACCTAGAAAATATTCCCATCAGAGGCCTGGGAGTAAGAGACCTGGAGACACATGTCTCTTAAAGGTTGGGTCTCTCCTTAGAGAGCTCTCTTCTTTTGCCATAAACACAGGTGACAGCAGACAGGAGGATGCTGGTAAACACAACCTGCTGCAGAACCTGCAAATGGCCCAGCTGTTACCAGAAACAGGAATGGAGTGGGAATATTTTCTTCAAACCAAGTAAAATCTAATCATAACAGTTTGTTTCCACGGCCCAATCCCCTTTGTAGTGCATTACCAGCTCTTGCTCCAACCCCTTCCCTCTCTCCCCACTACATCCATCTCCCAAGGTCCCTGTGGAGAGGCAGAATCACTCCTGTGCACAGGCTGAGGTGCTGCTCCTCACGGAGAGGCTTCAGGTTTCTGTCCTGTACCCTGAAGGCCCTTCCTCCCCTTCTCCTGCCTGGCTGCCGGGCTGGCTCAGCTGCCTCCACCTGCCTCACCCCACTGCTCTGGCCAGTCTCCAGCTACAGCTTTCGGATTTGGATGGCAAGAGCCAGTCCCACACAGAAAGACTAATGAGAAACACGGCTGTCACTCATTCCAAAGCATTTGGAAATCAAGTTGCTGCACTATGTATCTAATTCTGAACACCTCAGTTTGAAAGGCTTGATTCACCAAGTTATTTCCTTATTGCTGCCCCTGTGTTATTGGTGGTAGCTGTAGATTTCCTTCCCGTCCCCTCATAGCAGGGTGGTTCTCCCCTCCCCACAGTGGCATCTGCCTTGCCTATTGTCGGCTCAAACACTTTGCTGGGGATGCCCAGCACCAGGTCCAGATGACCCCCAGCCAGTCTGGTGGAGGAACCTGCAGCCCCCCAGGTGGTCCCTCAGTGCTGTCTTGGGGGTGTTGCTGCTCCAGAGGATGTCACAAGCTGCAATAAGCAAAACGTTTTTTACACTCCAGATCCAGAACGGGATATTACTCTCCAGTGAGATCAGGTGTTCTCCAGAAACTTTCCCTTATCTTTGGCCAAGTAAATGGTTGCATGCGAGGAAAAGAGAGAAGAGAGAAACTCCCTTTTGCAAATGTTAGTGTGGTCTGCAAGAAATTTATAGGCTGAAGAGATAAAATGAGAGTGTGCTTTTAATAGAAAAAGTATGTTTTCTTTGGCCTAAATGCAACCCAGGGTTTTCCAGTGCTCAAACTTAAGCTAGAGTGATATTAATTATTTAACAGGCACAAAAAGAGACCTGAGGAAATTATTCCTCCTTCCTCCTATTCAGTGTGAGGGTACAGCCAACCCTGGATCTGGGATCACGGAGGGATTTTCCATCTGTTCTGAAAACATGAGGTTTAGTTTTCCCTTCATTTCCTTCCTGCGAACAACCTCCTTGGTGCACAAAGCCTTGGAGTTTATCCATGTTCTCTTACTGAGAGCACAGCTCTGGGTGAGCCCAGTCTGAAGTCCATTGCTCGGGCCCTGAAGACAAACACTCACCCTCAGAGGTGCAGCTGGAGCCCACCAAAAACTGATGCCAGAAGTTTCAGTTCTTTATCTAGTGTTGGGAGGCAGGTGTGGGGTAGAGTTGCTCCCTTCTCAACAGCAGGTAAACACAGCTTGCCAGGAAGCTGGGAGGGTGCCACAGGGACCGGTGTCCATCGGGAGTGATCCCCATCCCTGCTGTGCTGCCCGTGCGCCCAGACCCTGATGCCCATGGGCCGGTCATCCCGGTCACACCTCTGGCCCTGCTGATTAGAAATACAGGCAATTAATCTCCTGCCTAAATTTACAGCAAATGCTTCCTGTCATGGCGCAGGAACTGTCCTGGGAAATTACCAGCTGTAACAATTTCCAGAAGCCAGTGACTGTGCACACAGTTCCCAGGGCAGATGATTCAGTGGATTCGTCTCGTGTTTCATTCTCAGCCTCTCAGCCCCTCACACCAGAGTCCCCAGAAGAACCTATTGCCTTAGCTTTTGCCCCACAGCTTCCTGGCTTTACACCTGGCATGAGACAGACAGCACCGGGAAGGCACAGGGCAGGGAGCAGCACCCCCTGGACAAACACCAGTAGTAAGTCGGGGCTGGCTTCTGCCAGGATTTTACCACCAACAGCCTTGTAGTGGATGTTTGCTGAC
This sequence comes from Rhagologus leucostigma, assembly GCA_013397725.1. NCBI lineage: Eukaryota > Metazoa > Chordata > Aves > Passeriformes > Rhagologus > Rhagologus leucostigma. Next base: position 3,111,364 of record VZTD01003481.1, read on the forward strand.
TGTGACATTTAATTCAAGCTGCATTTTTTTCACAAGAGTTTGCACAAGCTGGGACTACTTTAACTCAGTTCAAGAAACCAAAACTAAACCAAAACCTAAATGGTCAGAAATCATTCAGATGAGTCCTTTTTTATTCTCATTTTTCAGGCTGTGTTGAATAATATTTTCTCCACACATAACTAGGGTGGGAGCAATGTAGATTTGAGGAGGACCCTTAGATACAGCTAAGACATACTGCAAAAGACAGACTTTGCAAGAGAAAGGAGCTGAAGTAGGGCAGAATGATACAGGTAAAAGGGACATGTTCCTCATTTATCACATGATTATGTAAGATAATGTAAGTGAAGTTAGTTTTAAGAGCTGTCTGCAACTGGTCCTCCTAAGGAATTTTCAAGAGAAATCAGTAGGGCTTCAACTTGATGTTAACCCTCCATGTGCGAACTTACTTCATTTGCTGTGCAAAACTTCATTTCTGTTCATCCCTCCAAGTGGAATATGAGTGGGGTGATGCTGGGGGTCTTCTTTTCACCCACTGGATCAAGTTTGTTGTCTTTTATGACCCAGGCATAGGATTACTACTAAGGCAAAATAGTCTAACAGCATGCTGTAACACAGCTCCTCCGAGCTGTAGCAAGCACCCTCTTAGGCGGTTTTGGAATACATCAGCGCTGCAAAGCCCCCACTGAAACCTCACAACACTCACAGGCAACACAACGACAGCCCAGAACAACTACACGGAAACAATGAAGAGTCATTTCCTGCTTTTAGCACTGGGCAGAAAAGCTCAGTCTTTACCTAGTGCCCAGCAGCAGCCCTGTCACACACAGAACAAGCTGGGAGGCCATTGCTTGATCCCACACCTTTCTGAGCAAGTCAGTGATATTCTGGTTCCTACGCTCTTCCAACCCAAGGTTTAGCACTTGCTTCTCACTTGCCCCATGCCCCTATTGCCCAGCCACGCAGCCCCACAGGGCAGGGGAAATCCTTTCCACCTCGGCCAGGGACTGCAGCCAGCTGGGAGCCCCAGGCAAGGCCATGTTCATGGGGGCAGAGGTGGTGATTAAATACAGCTTATTGCTGCAATGCTCTGCAAGGTGGGAACACCCTGCAGAGGAGGAGTCAGAGCTGTGATGCTGTCCATAGCCAACATATTGAACTGTTCTGTCTTCCAAACCCACGTGTTTTCTCTTCACTTAAAATCACAGTGCTTTGTTTGAGGCAGAGCTGATGACAGAAGAAGAACAATCTGCCCTGGCCATTTCTATTGCAATCCTTGGAAAATATTTTGGCTGTCTCTAGGGCCACTGGGTATCTGTGCTATTAAGGCTGACTTACAACACCTTAAGGTAGGCCACTGCTGATGGTTCAAGAACCCCTGGGTTTTCCCATCTGAAACTCCGGCTGGCTTTGTCCTAACGCAGAACATAAAAGGTCATGGCTTTGCAACCGCCTTTGAAGCGTGGGAGCTCAGAACATTCTTGGCTTAAACCTTCCTTGTGGGGAATCAGCCACACGTACCTGCTGAGATGAGCAGCTGTAGAATTGGTTCAGAGGCCCCCTGCTCCTCCCTGCAGCATGTGAGGAGCTCCTGGCAGAGCACCTGCCCCGGTGGCAGTGAATCACTCGCAGGACACTGCTCAGCTACTGGGGTTTAGCCACAGCGCTGGCCCGGAGCCACTGTTGTAAAAGCAGACAAGTATCACCATTTCATCAACATTTCCCAGAGGAAATGTCTCCTCCTGAATTCCTTGATAGAGAATTGAATTCCCCTGCTCCTCCAAACCAAGTGTTGGCTTTTTCTTACTTAAAACAAAAAGAAACACTGTGTTTTACTAAAACCACGTATTTGTCTCAGGAAATAGTGAGGGCAACCTCCCAGCCAGATCAATGCTCTGTACAGCCTCTGCCACCAAGAGACACAGGCTTTCCAGTCAGGAGCTGTCTTTCCAGCCTGGTACAGTACACCACACCACACCACAGCACACCACACTGCCTTACTGTCGTCAGCGCTTCAGCTGGGAAAAAGCATGGGAAACCTGTTACACAAGCACATGGGTATTTTACCATACCAAGGAGGGTCCATGACCACATTCAGAACATGAAAGGTACAGAAGTTTCTCAGAATTTGTACTAAAACTTGTAAACAAAAAACACACCCAACCAACTAATCAAAAAAACCCCCAAACCCTGAGTTTTGCTTCTTATTCAATTTGGTCACAAGAGACCAGATGTTTTCAGGCTGCTAGACAAAGAACTCAATAGCAAGTTCAATTCAGCGTCAGCTGTGAGTCTGAAGTACAGGCATAAGGATGTAAGTGCTATGGACAAGATCACCTCATTTTTCTAGAACAGGTGATGACTTGAACTCAAATACCTGCCACAGTTAAAAGCAGATCTTTTGGAAGCATGGAAGGCTAAGGCAAAGGGATATGGTGCTTATTCAGTTGGTAAAGACTGTCCTTTAATAAATTAGCAGACTTGTAAGAAAGAGCTAATCAAAAGGCTCTGTACACAACAGCAGTTTAGGAAAAAACTTGAATGGAAAAAAACTCTGGGAAAAAACTTTTGCTTGTGAGTTGGAAAAAAACTTGACTACTTGACAGGTATGATGATGACTTCCAGAGGTCAGCGATGGATGCTGAATCATGGACATTTTGGCCAAAAAAAAAGTGTTCTTACCAACAACTATTCTGGGAAGCCAGGGCGCCTTTATACATCTATAAACCTGTTTTGTTCTGCTACAGATGTTGTCCTGCCAAGTGCATAGACAGGTAATTGCCAAACCTGCAACCACTCAGAACACAATATGCACTTTGAAAAAGGTGATTTTAGGAGAAGTAACAAGGGAGAACAGAGTGAGTATCCCCTGTGGAGCAGGCTGCACCAATGCCATAAAGCCTGGAAGCTGATCTTTGCACTGAGAGCAGGAGCTTTGATATATAAAGGCATAACAGCAGAAAGCAAGAGCCTCACAGACATGTACTCCCAGGAGTGATGTGTCCTGAAACCTGTGCTACCCAAGCACAGCACATGGAGCCTGCCGAGCCAGACTCTCTAGGACATTTCCTTGACCTGTGCCTAAAAGCTGCACGTGCAGAACATCAGTTTTGCAATATGTTAGTTGTACTTATTAAATAACTTTCCGTAACACATGCAGATACCATCTTCTGTCACGGCCTAAAAACCACTCTAAACAACAGCCTCCTCAAAAATCAAACAAAAATTTATATCAAGCTGAGAGATGATGACAGACTTCTGTGGGATTAAGCAATTTCTCTCAGCATTTTTGTGGGTTTAACTAAATTGTGAGATTACAAGCAGAAAGGAAAGAACCACCCCCACATTTTCCATTAAAAAAAATAGTGAGGAAACATTCTGAAAGAACTATGGAAGGTAAACAACTATTAGACATGACGTACCATAACCTTGACCTCCCATCAACAACTGTCTGCTATTCCCATTCAAATCAATTGCTGATAGGGTTTTCTTCTCACCCAGCAGCTCCAGCTGTTTCTGAACATTCCTGCTTGCCAAAGGAGAGCATTCAGAGGGAGCAGAGGAGAACACTAAAAAAACCCAGTAAAACCTTTGGCTCTCTGAGCAACAAGAGACCAACCACAAATCCAGCATCTCTTCCAGCAGCTCCTCAGTGCCAAGGCTGGCCCAGGCCAATCTCCTGGGAGGGCACAGCAGCTCCACACCACTGCCTGTCCCTACACAGACTCAGGATAAGCTAGGCACGTACAGGCCCATCACTCACCCTCTGAGAGGAACAGAAGCAGGACAAGCATCACAGATAAACAGGCTGCTTCTCCAGAGCAATTCAGGGAAGTTGCAATGAGTCACTCCTAGTCACAGAGGGGAAAAAAACCCACATAGAGGTAATAAGAAGTCAGATGGATTGATTGCACCGTCTTTGTAATGGGAATCGTGGATTAAAGCACCTCACCTGCTGCTTCAGGAGCACTGTACAGCCCTCCAGACAGCAGAGCTGGTTATTTTGAATGCACAACATGTATGATTGATAGGAGAATAAACCTGAATCATGCTGGATGCTGTTGTTAAAACAGTTAGGATAAAGTGTAGTCATCTGACACAGAAAACCACGTTGTAAAATTAGAGATGAAGCCTGCCAGGATGGATTTAGTTGTATTTATGAAGTGTCTGTCAGTAATGTGGGTACTGTCCAAAAAAATTAAACAATGTACTGGATTGCTAGAGGAAGGACCAAAGATCAGCTGAAGTTCACAGAGGAGCTTGTGGATTTTCACACAGACTACAGCTAAGGTGTTCATGGAAGGCACACCCTGTGCACATGTTGGAACTTCTAATATGCTTGTCTATCATGTTTGCATATCTTTTGGGGCATAAAAACAGTGCACCAGAATTCATATTGCTAATCGGACCTGGAAATTCTCGCAAGGTTTGTAGTTCTGGCACAACCTCCATGCTCCAGGTGCCCCCACTACCTCTGCCCAGGGATGCACAGGGTAGGAATGCTGCTTCAAGCATGGGTAGCCCGTTCCCCCCAGCCCATCCCCCCCAGCCATCCCCTAGCTTGTTGCCAGACATTAGCAGTAGAGAGGTTAGGGCACTTTTCAGCTTTTCTGTCACCTTTACTTGGTGCCACAAGTCTGTGGATGTCTTTCATATTGCAGACAGGAGATGCTGTCACCTGAGATAAATCTCACTGCAACTGGTGCTTACACACAACACGTGACTCTGCAAGTTAATGCAGCAATTCTCCCTGAAAGTGAGTCTGTGGGGCAGTGTCTTCACAGATTAATCCTTGCTAGGACCTGAAAACTGGTAACTCTAAAGTATCAAACTGTAAATCAATAAATTCTAGGATATTAAACCTGAAATAGAGCAAAAAGAGGGAAGTAAATGGCAGTATCTTATGCAGAGAAGAAAAGTCGTCTACACAGATTTTCTAGGCTGGGAAGTCAGATTTGACTTCTCTCTCAAGTCAGCAATAAAAAAGGAAACATTTAAGTTTTCACAGTTATTAGCTCGTTGTTACACAATCACCAAAGAGTTAAGTACCCAAGGCCTGCAGTTTTTCCAGGGTGTTTTGCATTTTTCGGTCCTTAGACTGAGAGCCATTGAGCACATTACCACAGGCAAACCCCTCTCCAACCAGATGCCAGAGCTTGGGAGGCTTGGGCACTGCTGAGCCTGCTCTGGCGAGCTGGGAAAGCAGCCAAGCCACACAGAAAAGGACAAGTCAGGTAACTTCTTACAGCAGCTATTTTCCTGCTGACTCTTCTTCTGACTCCAAAAAAGCACAGAAACCAAAATGCACCACTGAAGCACCTCTGAGTGCCTGGGAGGTCAGGCAGGGGGATGGAAGGGGGCAGAAGGAGCGGCCCCACGGAAGGGCTGAGTCTCCTGGTGCTGGGATTAGGGTCAGCAGTAAAGCAGTGCAGGGTGGGGTCGGCAAAGGCTTGGAACACAAATGCCCAGCCCTACCTGCAGCCCAAGGACAACGTGCAGGGCGGGAGGGGGACAGCAAGCAGCTCCAGGGGAGAACAAGTGCCCCAAGCAACACGGGCTCCCATTCCACCAGTGGCGGGTCTGGCCCTGCAGCAGCAGCGTTTTGGGTTTCCTTTCATATGCAGAACATTTGGTTCATTATTTTCAATTAAAAATAAGCAAGCTGTACTCGCTCTGTCAAGGACACTGCCCCTCAGACTGCTTTTCTGCACGGCGCACTGAGCTGATTTAGAGGGCGAGAGAAACTGGGCTTGGAAACTCCAGTGCTCTGGGGGTTTGGCAGCGTGACAAAACTTCCTGACGAGAGGGATGCATGTAATGCCCTTTCCCTTGCTGTTCTCCTCAGCTCAGGCATCTGTAAGCACTTCTCTTTGGATCATCTGGAAGTGACATATGGAAGAAGTTAGATTTCAAGCAGAGCTGACTCTCTGCTCAGGCACAAGATTGTTGGTAACCTGGATCTGAAGGGCCGGTGCTCTGTCAGTCCCCTGTGGAGGAATATTCAACAGATAAATTTTAATAGATAGGAAAAACTGTGGGATTCACTAGCTTGGACAGTAATTTACCCATCGTTAACAATCATTACTTCAGCCTCTGCTACTACAGTTATGCTGAGTAACTGAAGAGGATAAATTGCTGTTGAAATACCTGTGCAAAAAAAGAACACGTACCCAAATACTGGATGTATTTTGCTTTTAATAATGTATTTATCAACCTGATTTTGCATGGCTCTGATTTCTGATTATGTACAATCCAAGTGACTAAACATATAATAGCAATTAGCAACTTGCACACAGCAAAAAAGAAAGGTGCTCCCAAGGGTTTCATGCCTGTCTCCGCTCTCTCTTTGAAGTGGTGAATGACTTGCAAGTGGTGGTTGCTAAGAAAAAGACTGTAGTCCTGTACTTGACAGGTTAGTTATGCACAGGCCTGACCATGCCGATTGCAGCAGAATCTCTTATCTTTCCAGACAGGTATTCTGCTGTGTTCAAACAAAGATGCTTTTCCATTCCCCATTATCTCGCTCTTTCCCAGGACAATCCTCTTCTGTTACACAGGCAGGACCCACCCTGGGGAGCAGGAAAAGCATCAGTTTAAAGTCACATCACAGCAGTGATTTTGAAAGACGCCTTGAATGCACAGACACAGCCATCTGCTGCGATATGTGCAAGGGTTGAAGGCTCTCTGTGCTCTGCCAAAGAGCTCCAGACCCGCAAAGGATTCCTGTGGCAAAACCTTGGCAAGTCAGAGAATATTCCCATTCATTTTCCTCTCCCCATAAATTGGCCAAAGCCACCTCCTGTAGCTCAGGCCTCAGCAGAGCTCCTGGGTAGGGGGATTATTTCTTCCCAGGATCCTACACACCCATAACCCTCAGTGCTCTTTCCATTAACAAGGTTGAAAACCCCAAAAGCAAGAAAGGATGAAAACCCAGCGGCAGCACATGATTTGGAATGCAGCCCTAGGCTCACACCCATCTTTGTGTGCCTCTGTTCCAGTCCCACCGGAAATTTGTGGAGTTTGCTCAGAAATGGAGTGCCAGTCAGGCCTTGGCTTCTACTTGAGTCATTGAGGATGCAGAGGTAGTTCTGCCTCACGACACAGTCTTACCTCTTCCTTCTTTGCCCCACTAGTTTATACAGTTATACTCAGTAGTATACAAAATACATGTTTTGGTGTGAGAACAAGAGCAGATATCACAATACTATTTAATAAAAGATTTAAAATGAAACTGCTGGCTCTACAACTCTAATTCCCTCCCGGCATTTAAAATTTGACCTGAAGCAGAATTATTATCGCTTTCTTTTTAATGATTTTGTGGAGAATTAAAGATATAGGTCAGTACCATGCAATTGTGCAGGATGCCCCCTCAATCAGAAAGAGGAATTTAGTGGTGGCATCACCCCACATCACCCCTGTATTAGAAACTGATGCAGCAAGGAGGAGGATGGCAAACTCACCACAGAGCAGCTGGGGGAAGGGAGAAGAGGATGCAAACAAAGGCTCTCACCATTTCACAGCGTGGTTCTGCTGTACCAGAGGATGTAATAACGCAATGTTTCATACTCCCTGCTGGGGTACCAGGGTGAGTTTTCTCACTGTGAAAGCGTGAAGAAGCTCCAGCAGCAACAGAGTTAAACAGAAGTTTTCCAGGCTTACATACCCTTACCTCTGGTGAAAGTAATATAACATGGAGTCGAGCAGCAATTAAAAATCTTCCTTCCCAACGGCCCTTGGCCACACTCAGGACTTCCCAGTGACTGTGCTTAGTGGCAAATGCACAACACAGACAAGCCCTGACACGCCGTGCTTTAAACTTGCTTGTCTCACTGGTGTCAGCAGCACATGCTGCAGGACCTTCCCTGCCTGGGCGTCCGAGAGTGCCTATTGTCAAGAAAAGAAGCACCTGGAAAGGAGTTTAGAGGCAGGCACTTTTTAAAGGCATTTTCTTGAATACCTGTTAAAGAAAATCTTGCCCTGCAGAGGAATCCAAGAGAGGGATGAGCATGGGTGCCAGGGCATAACAAGCATTTATTTTTAAATCCATTGCAGGTTTTGTCTGTGTTTGGACAAGGAGACATGCCTGGCAGACAGCAGAACAAGAACCACACTGGAGAAAGAGAATAATGTTCAGATTAGGTGGGAGGAGAGGGAGAGGAGGAAAAAGAATTGATTTTCTTCAGTCTGAAGGTGCTTGGCCCAGAAACTACAAGCCTGAGAACATGAAAACACTAATTATTTTTTTTAAATGCATATTTCAAAGTATTTGTCATTTCAACTCACCCAACATATTTGTATTAAACTGCTTTTCTTTTCTTGGAGACTTGGTATTTAAAATGTTAATTGGAGACTAAAGAATACACTTAAGGAAACAGATTTGCTGGCATTTCTGGCTGGGTATATTCAGAATATAGCTTTGAAAGGTTGGGGTCTTCGGGTGTTTTGTCTTTTTTCCTCTAAAAAGAAAGTAAGAAATTGCTTACATTTTCATTGCTGAAACTGTATTTCCTCTGAATACTTTCCCACCCCATTATAAAGAAAAAGAGCAAGATTTGAAAGCTTGAGAGTTTGGCTTTTCAGTGACCAAGGCTGGAAGGATTTCAAAGGCTTCCAACTTCAAAAAGCTGGTGGTGCCCAAATACCATATTGACATAAGCTGCAGGTTCTGGCTTTCCGAAGAGTGTTTGCACTCCTTGTCCCTTTGCTAGAGGTAGCTACATTAATCCTTTTTATAAGGAGGAGTGTACCAAGAAACGAGGTTTCATGGAATAATCTCACCTTAAAAGCAGAAAGGGTGGGAGGTTTGACACACGAAGCTTTGCTGTGAGCTGCTCTTGGAGCTGTCCAAGTGAGATAGAGGAGCAACCCTGGGGCAGGCAAAGAGCCCAAAGGCAGAGGCTGCTTCACCGACCACAGCCTGGAAAACTTTTCTGTCTAAAACTTTAAGTTCTAATTTGTTATGACCTCTGCTAAATGGCAGTTAGATTTATGCACACCACAGCTCCTAATGCATTTTTGCAAGTGTAATTTACTCATTTTTCAGTTGACCTACTTCAAGTCAGGCCTGGCATTCAATTGTTCAAAAGGCACTACAAGCTCTGTGCTATATGCTAAACACTTACTTGTGTGTGCCCCCTGAAAAGCAGGAGTTGGAAAGGGAAACTCGATAGCATTCTACTTTAATTTCTGATGAAGTTGCAGCCAAGCTGGCATGCAGGCAGCAAGCTCTGGTTGGTGGCCCTGTGCCTGGCCAGCTGCCCCCTCCCTGCTCTCAGGCCTCCCAGGTAGCTGCAGCCACAGTCGCCTCCTGCTTTCTGCCTCCAAACCCTCCCTTTCCAGGTGCCTGTAGAAGCTGCACAACTGAAATCAATCAGCTTGAGATTTTTGTTTTCCCCAAGCTGGTGTTTCCCTGAGACTGAGTTTTTCAAGAAGATTTTAGTGGAAATGTTTGCATCAGGAATAGGAAGGAAAAGGAAAAATCCTCATTTTGACTTACTGAAAACTTGGCAGAAATTTATCCAGATGTGGAGCAATGCTTTGACATGATGGAAGGGTGGTCTCAGCAGCCTTCAGTGTCTGTATCTGCTTCAACTGGAGCATGTCCCGTGCCACTGCAGAGAGACACCCCGGTGGGACATGGAGGGAGATGGGGTTTGGGAGGAGAAGTTAGGGATACAGAGGTGAGAAGGAAAGCAGCACATCGCAGGGATTGACAGCTGGGATGAGGGGGTTGAGAGGAGCCATCCCCACCGCAAACCTCCCCAGAGACAGAGACAGTTTTGGAAGTGGCTGTCTCGCAGCTGCCCATGGCACCCGGGGGAGGAGCACACACCCCTCCCCGCAGGAGAAACACTGGGAGCCTCCTGCTGCTGCTGCTGCTGCTGCTGCCGCTGCTGCCAGTCCTCGGAAGGACGGTGGGAAGAAACAAGATATGCAGAGCACATGAACTGCATTTCTGACTGTGGGGCTGAGACTGTGCCTGAGCAACACCCTGGGAAGGGAAGGGAAGTGAGAGCCGAGGAGCCTCTGCGGAGCCTGCAGCTGGAGGAGAGCCTGCTGGAGCTTGCCGTGGAAACTGGGCTCAGCCTCCCCCGCGGCACAGGCTCTCGCTGGCTGCTGTCCGGCGCTGGCCGCTGCCCCGCGGCGCTCGGCGCTGGGCACAGAGGCACAGAGCTCGCTCCCTGCTGGACTTCCCGTCTGCGCTGCCTGGGCTCTGCCCGTGCTTGGCATCGCCAGCAGCAGCCGGCAGGGGCAAACCGGGAGCTTTGGAGCAGGGAGGGCAGCTTTGTCCAGCTTGAAGGATGTTCAGAATCTGCAGGCAAGCAGCCCAGCGGCGAGCAAAGGGACTGACCCAGCTCTCTGTCATGGCTCTGTTCTCCTGCGAGCTCAGCGAGGCCCTGCTGCCTGTGTCAGGCTTCACCAAGAAGGGAGTGGCAGGTCATTTTGGTATCCTCCTGCGCTCTGTCCATGCCCCTCAATCTTTATGGCATTTATAGGAGAACAAACTGCCAGTGGCATCCGAGGTCACGGCCTGCATGGAGCCCTAGGGCTGCCTCTGATGCCCGAGTGTGCTCACAGCACTTCAGTGCTTTTATGCTGAGTGGGGAAAGAATTTCAATAACAGACTTAGGGAGCTCCACACAGACTTACTCTGAGCACAGCCTGCTGCCTGCCTACAAACGCAGCTCCATGCACATGATGGAATTCAGGGGATACCCCGGTGTAAATCTGGAAACCATTGGCCCTGAAGCATCAGGACAATTAGGTTGACATCAGCATCACAACCCTGCTGGATGGCAGCTTGCCAGTCTCTCACTTCCCTGACTTCTGCTGCTCAGGACTGGAGGGGGGCTGTGGGTGCTGGACTGTGTCCCACAGGGAGAAGGAAGGGGAAGGCATGGCACAGCAAGCCCCCAGAACAACAGAGAGAGAACTGCAGCTCCTGCCAGCTAACCCTGAGAGCCCCAGGACACGCCAAAGGACATTGCAAAGAGCTGGTGGTCAGCTGGCAAAGGCACAGAGACATCCCCTCCGTGCTGTGCTCTCCCTGATGCCCAGCCTAAGCCACCAGCTGCCATTTTGACAATAGAAACCATGTGCTTGCCAGTGATTCCCACTGCAACCATCAGCTGCTGTGGGTGTGCAGGAGCACCTTTGCCAAGACCAGCTCCTTTTGCCAGGCACAGCTCCTGTCGTGTGCCCAGAGCAGTGACCACAGGCAGAGCCAGCACACCCCTCCCCGGCCACCATGGCCACCCTGCTGCTGTCCCAGCCTCCCGCAGTCACCAGGCTGGTTTCTGCTCAGCCCCAGCTCCTGCATGCTCACGCTTCAGCCACGGAGAGTAAAGAATCATAGAAAATAGGGTAAGCAGTAAGCAAGGACGTTGTGCAACAGCCTGTGTATGGTTCTGAACAAAGAATATGTTGTTGGGGGGGTTTTATGGGGTATTAACATGGGAAAGCAGCTTAACACTGACATAACTACCCCAAAAATATCTTGTTTAGTTCCCCAATCAAACAATATTTGTATCAAAATTGACTTATTACAAAGCCCATGGCATAATCAAAATTCTCAAAGGATATAACCTGCCAACATCTTTCCAGAGAGCTGTCTTTGCTTGCCACGAGCTCCATCCCTAGCACAAGCCAGCGAGCTGTGGATGACAAGCTGCAAGGGTACACACTCCTAGCTGCCTGTGCAATGCCAGCTGGTGCCGTGGATGATTAACCATGTGCAGGACACAGGTACCTGCTGGGGTTTCAGGCACAGTGTGCACAGAGGCAAAGGACCCCGCAATGCCCAGCACGAAGCAGTGAAGCTCTGCTTTGGTAACCTGGGGCACACGAGGCACCTGCGTGTTGCTGGGTGGGGAAATGCCAGAGGCCTGGATCTATCTACAGGGTCTTCTCAGGCAGGGAAGAAGCTCTGAAGATGGCATCTAAACAGAGCCTGGAGACAAACAGCTTACCTCTGAGACCAGAGAGGCCAAAGAAGGCAGAGCAGCTGTTTCTTGTTCAAGTGGCTCAACAGGCTCCACAGCATCCTGTCCCACTGCAGCACAGCATGGGTGAACCAGATGCCTAAAGGGGCAAAAGGTGGGCAGGTTCCTAAAACAGCACAGGGAAAGCAGTGGAGTGGTGGGACTTTGTCAAGAAGAGAGCTACAGGGAACTCCCACCCACCAGAGTGCTGGTGGAGGGGTTTAAAATTTTTAAATTCCTATAAAAAGTCTTTAAAAATCAAAATATTCAGACTCACCTTTACCAAAAAAAAAAAAAAGTCTAAAGGGATTTTTGCAGCCCAGCATAAGGAAGGGCAGTAGGAGCACTGTAACTTCACAGGCACGTATCAGCACTGTATTTCCAATAAATATTGTCCCAAGACCCTTTCAAAATGATAGGAGGTTTACAATAACACTGTGACTCTGCTAACTGCAGGAGGGTTCCTCCCAGTTTCCCTTCAGAGAGCTGAGAAAGAAATTATCCTCACAGAAAGATCATTACTGTGAGCTCACATAATCCCACTTTTAATCAAATGATAATTTAAGTGTAAGTTCCACTTCATGCATTTAGAAAAACATTTGTGTAATAAACACTCTTATTAAAGCTTCATCCTCAAAAAAGATCATTCCCACAGTTGCCATTTAACAAGGCAGGAAAAAGAAACCGGTGCAGTTCAGAATTTAGGCAGCCATTTCATCTCTTCCTCTGAAAGAGATGAATTTTATATAATATTAGAATCTCATATAGTAGTTACAGAGCCCAAAAGGGAAACTATAGCAGATAAAGCACACAAGGATATTTAAGCCTTACTTTTTTTCCTTCTGGAGGATAAACCTACACCATGAATATTCTGTTCATAGTCTTCCTTGAGTAATGTGCTTACAAACAATTGCTTTGAAACCATAACTCCTGTGAAGTTTTAGGGAACTGATCTGCTCTTTACTGACAAAAATGTGAAAATTGGAATATTGACAGGAACATCAAGAGAGTTGAAATTCATTAGCATGAAATTCACATCAAATGCAAGGAGAAAACTGAAATAAAAGCACTCGGAAGTTTCCGAGCTCTCAGTACAAGCCAAGGCATTCAACACACGGCTCGCGCAGGATGCGCCGTTAGCTGCAGAGGCCATGGGCCACTTCATCAGCTGGTGTATCATAGCAGATATGATGAGCTGGCTCATTATTCTCGCTAAATTATGCATGCTGGATTGGGGAGGGGAGGGGACGGGGGTCGGGAGTGAAATCAGAAATCATTCCAGTTCATCGCATGCCAGATCACTGGAAAAGCTTCAGTAGCTGCTGCTGGCAGCAGGCAGTGCACAGGCTGTGCAGGCAGGCGTTCCCCTGCACAGATATTTCCCTTTCACCTGCGATTGCCCTGCTGGTTAACAGTGGGGATGGATCAGAACAATGTATCTGTGTCTTCTATAGTGAGCTGGAGAATTAGAAAATCCTCTGTATTAATCCCACATTATCACAGTGATCCAGAGCTGCCTGGCTTCATCAGAAACGAGCAAACACTTTGGAGCAGAGCAGGATTCCTCCCTCCGAGCAGCAGGATTGCTGCCTGCACCCAGCCGGGCACAAGTGGGAGGAGGACTGAATTCTCCTGTCATTTAGCATCTTCACATCAAAGTGTGTGAAGAAAAGGCACACAGGAAGGCTGGGCTGGCTCCTCCTCTGCACAGCCATAGTGGAGTGTCGGGAAAGCTTCAAAGATGTGTGCTGGAGGGAAAAACACAAACAAGCCATATATTTTATACATATATATGATGTTGCTCTGACTTATAAAAATGCATAAGTACTCAAACCCTTGAAACAGCCTGACAGACAGGCTCTCGCTTCCCAGCTATCCCTAGCTTTGTGCTGAGGGATGCAGGGATTGTCATACTGAACTGGATATTCCAGTTCCTCTGAAGACCAGCCCAAAATAGATTTCAGGGCATTTGCTTATTTTAATTCATATGCAAGCCCATCCCACAATGGAAATTCTTCCTTTTGGGGATGCTTATCTGGTGGCTGGGTGTTTAGTCTTAAAAGGACTGAGTCCCAGAGGAGCTGTTCCCAAAGGTCTGGGATGCAGTGGCTCCCAGCAGACCACCCAGCACAGGCAGGCACCCCAGGTGCTGTGAGCAGGCTGGGTGGCCGGCCACAGGAGCTGCTGGAAAGCCATTTGGTGACTTCTCATCCCTTTTCCCAGCCCCACACGGTGCTGGCACATTGGGTTTGCAAGCAGGCCTAGGCAGCACAGCTATGGAAGGTGCTGGCAGAGGTGGAGCCACCAGCACTGGCAAAGCAGCCCTGCACCCCGGGCTGCTGGCACGGCAGGGATGGGCATGGATCACCCGGCAGCAGGAGCTCACTCAGGCCCTGGGAATCCTGCCAGCAGCCCCAGGAGCTCTGCTCACCCCCTGGGCAGCTGGGACAGCAGCTAAGTGCTCCTTATCAGCGCTGGGAAGATACGGCAGGATGAGAGCAGAATAACAAAAGCCCTGAGACGTGATTTATGGAGAAAAAAAATAAACTTTGTATTAGTTTCCAATGGCATTGAAGTTTGAGAGGCCAGCCAAAATGTCTTTTTTTTTTTTTTTTACAAAAAAAAAATCTACTTCACTGAAATACTCTTTCCTACAGGGACTTGTCTGTGTTGTGCTTAGGCAGTGTTATAACAATAAACAGGCATCCTTGCCTTAAGGGACTGCAGATACTGCCAAAGCAGGCAACATTTTAAACCTACAATAACCTTTCACTAATTGCAGAAGTCAAGCCACACAGCCCAAACAGGCACGGAGCTGGGAGAGCACTTCAAGGAAGAGTGACACAGCACAGGCTTTTACCCAGGCACTGCTGCCAACTGGCTTACAGAGAAAATTTACATCACCCTAAAGCCCAGAAACTGCCTTCGAAAAACTAAATGGCTCCTCGAATGCCCATACAGTTAATGGTTTGTGAACTGGAGCCAATGTGTGATTTCCCAGCCTCCCCAGCAAATGGCGGGGACCAAGAGGAACATGGAGATGCAGCCCCTGACATGGAGACAAACATTTCTGCACTGAGCCCCAGGGAATGCCTGGAGGAATCTGCTTCAGGGGAAGGGGTTCCCTGGCCCACAGCACACATGCTGACAAGTGGTAAAATTATGCCAGGAAGCAAGAAGGCAAATGACTCTTTCTAATCAGTGCTCCCCCTCCCCTGAGAACTGAGGTTCGGGGAGAGCTGGGGCGTGTTGGGGAAGCTGCTGAGCTTTGCTCATTGGTTGCCCACTGCTTTTCACTGATGGAGATCAATGGTGGCTCATTGAGCATCAGCCCTGTTACGGGGTTACTGTACTAATGGTTCCACTGGAATATTTTAAGTGGGTTGGAAAGCACATTTCTACTCCAGGGATCAGAAGTCTCTGAGTAGGGTGATCCAAACGGTGGCATTAGTGCAGGTGCTTTTGACAGAGCCCAGGAGCAAGGCCCTGTGGCTGGGAGGAGACCTGGGCTCCCTTCAGGAGCCATGCAGCAGCACTGGGGTGAGACCACGGCACAAAGTCCAGCCCACGCCGAGCCCTCCTTCCCAAAGCCTTCATGGGGCTGTGTACCAAGGCCCTTTCGCCTGGCTCACACACTAGAGTGGCTCAGGCAGTTAATTTTAAACAGTCAATTTTTAGAGTTACTGTTTATGAGCCAAGAGGATTTAATTTGAAATCCTACATTGTTGGGGTTTTTTTAAAAAATTTAATTGAGAGCAGCCTCCTCCCAGCCTGGTCCACAACACTTTCCCCGGAGATGCTCAACTGAAAGGATCTGGAACTCATCACCGTACCATCTGCCTCTCTCTGAGAGGTGATCAATCATCCTGAAAGTTTAAACACCCACAGTGCCTAATCTATTATAGTGTTCAAATCCACCTATTTTAAACCGTGAAAGGGAGGACTTGCTGTCCCCTCATGGCACAGCAGTCAAGCCCCAGCTTCCATGCCTGCCAAGCTATAAAACCCCAGTGTTTCCTAGTTTTGCAGTCAGTACTAAGAGAGAGAACCTTCTTAGGATAGACAGGCAGAGAGAGATGGAGAGCTGCGTGTGACACCACCCTGTAACAGGGCTGCAGGAGCAGCCTGAGGAGGGCCTGAGGAGGGATGGGCACTCCCCAAAGCCACCTTCCTTGTGCCCGCACACAGAAACTTTGCCTGGGAGTAAAGAGCAAAACCAGTGTCTCATCCTACCACGACCAGCTCTGGAGGTGCACAAAGGGCTCCTTCTCCATAGGACACAGGTAAATTCAGAAGTCAGTGGAAACCAAACAGGTAGTGATGGCTCCATTCCCCCCTGCTAGGAGCAGGTACAAGGCTGGGCCAGACCTACAACACAGCTTTATCCATCCCAAAGGAACAGTGGTCAATCTACAGAAAAAGCGCATGGAAACTCATTTTCCTTGTGCTGTCTGCAGGCTTTGGTATTGCACAGTGTGGGTGTTTTGGTCCACATGGAATCACTGCCTGAGAACAGGAGTGTCCCCAGTGCTACTGAGGCTGGCGTTGCTCTGCCCTGTATGGCTCAGGGCACAGGCTGGGTGTTGCCAAGGAAGGTGCCAGAGGCCACAGTTCTGGTCCCCTTGGGTCCCCCTGTCCTGTACAGCCCTTTGTGTCCGAGAGGCATCAGCGGCCTGTCGGGGTGGGGCTGTACAGAGAGCAAGGGACCCAAAAGAGCTTGCCAGGAGAGCAACAGCCAGCCTTGTAATCCTGCTGGCACCTCTGTCAACAGCAGCACATTGCTTCTATAGTTTGGACTGGGGACACACCGTACAAGCCATCAGTGCAGGCACTGCTGTGTGAAATACCGGGGAAAATGGCACAAAGCATTTACTATCATGTCTGTTCCTACCAGATGAGTAGGCAGACTATTAACAGAGATCAACTGAATGTGGAACCTCTCATAAATACCCCAGATGACACATGCCGTCATCATTGGCTTAGGACAAGTCCTGGTCAAAAAGTCACTGTTTGTCCAGATTGGCGACAAACTGTTTGTTTTCTTAAACAAGAACACCAGGTAGTCCACAAGTTCATGATTCATTCTTCACCACAAAGATCTCCACCCCAAGTTTGTCCAACAGACAGCTACTTATTGACCTGCTAAAACCTTTTCCTTAGCTTACCTGGAGACACCAGCCAGCTTCATTGTGCTGATCTTCATCTACAAGGAGAAACAGCTGGAGCAGCTGAGGGTTCTGCTCATCACTTCACAGTCTGAGCTCCTGGATGTGGCACTCCCATGTTGGAAATCAGCTGCAGCTATGCAGCCTGCAGTTCTAGAAAACAGATGGAGGTTCAAAAAACCCCCCAAAATTGTCTCTGTTGGAGCTTAATAGGAAAGGAAGTAATTTATGGTAATCTTGTGGAGTGCATATGCAGTATCTAAAACTTTAAGGACTCCTGAGAGGGGTGAAAAATAATTCAGGCACACTTACAGACAAGCCCTCCCTGACTCCGGTGAGCCTTGTTATGACAGGGACAAAAGAAGAAAATGGAGTGGCCAGGGGAGGAAGTAGAATAAAGTTGAAATATATAAGGATTTTCTAGATGAGTATGTGATTTAGCAGAAATTTAGGCACTGAAATTTTGTACTAAAACATCCTAGATTTTCAGTGAAGATGTCCAAGAGGCACCTGCACATTGAACAATTGTCAAAGGGACACCAAGCCATCTTCAAACAGGCCACAGTAGGCACCACGGGATCCATGAAAACGACAGATGCCCGGCATTTATAGATTAAAAGAGAAATTTCCCTGACAAGCTCTGACCCAAGCCAATCTTGCTGTGCTGCTGTATGCTGACTACAGGGCAACCGAGGCATGAAATGCAGTGTCCATCCCAGACCTTGTGAGCCTCCATCCAGCTGAGGTTCTCTCAGTCCTGGCCATTAGACAGACCAGACTGTAAGAGAGATGGATCCAAGCCTGGGTGTGAACCCTCCTTCAGAGCCACTTCACCTGCCAGAGCATTGCTGGGTAGAAAAGCATTTTCAGAAACACTCACCTGAGTGAAGCACTCACTCATTGTCACTGGGAGCCAAAGGTGGCAACTCTCCCTGTGCCACTGACCAGGCAGCCCTACTGTTCTCAGTTAGAAATGACAAGGACAGTCCGCAAGACCTGCTGCCTCTCAGGACTTCACCAGCAGACTCGCTGAACTTGCCTTGGAGACAGTTTTCCTGAAAAAAAGGGCTTTCTTGAGCTAACAAAGCCACGTGAGGATTAGCCAAAACCAATAATTAAAAACTATGGCAAGTGATACCAAAATTAAAAATACCGTCAAAGTGCGCGCTTTAGGAAAGAGCTCAAAGGGCTAAAATTTAATTTGCCTTAAGTCAGCACACAGAACCATTGGCTAATGACTGAAACACAGTGGTGCCCACTGAGACTTCTCTGGAAAAGAGAGGGAGAGAAATGTATTCAAGACGTAAGACAAGTAGTGGGAGCTAAGTTGTTTTAATTCTCTCCTTCCCCATCCCCAGGTTTCACTCCAGTGTCACTCACAGTGCTGGGTTTTTACCAGTGTCTACATCTGACACATTTTCAAAGCCCAGAAGTGAACAGCATTCAAAACACAGTGCGAGCTGCTTGAAAACAGCTTTCCAATATTTATACAAACAACCTCGGGGCTTTGAAAACATCTCGAAGCCCCCGTGTCCCACAGAGGCCCTCTATCACAGGCGTGAGCTCTGGGTTTGGCCCGCAGCACAGGAAAAGCCTGCGCTGGTGAAGCAGAGGTTAGTCAGATGTGACTGACCATCTGGTCATCGTCAGCGCGGAGAGCCGCGCTCCGAGGTGGGCGTTGGTGACGCTGGCCCTGAACTGCTGCCATCTCTTACAAAACTGACAGTGTCCAAGCTCGTCCTGTGCAAGGCTGTTTGTTGGATTCTGTTGCTGTTTCCATCGGTTTCCTTTCCCAACACCCCTGTTGCAGGAGAAACACTAATTGCATCCAGCATGCACCTCCCCAGACACCCAGTACGGACGTGGCTCTGTCAGCAGCAGTGGCACTGCCATCCACCCTGCAGGGACAGCTCCACCTCGGGCTGGGAACCCTCTGCTGCTGATCCTGGGCCAGTCCGGGCTGTTTGCAGCACTCTCAGATCAGCTCCACGGGATTAAAAAGAATACCCAGTTCCCATCACAGTGATACGCTCATGGAGTTTGCAATTATAAAGAAAATGTAGGCCAGCAATTGCATGTTTGACTCTGGCAGCAGGGACTCCCTCTCATCCCTTGAAACGCAGCCATTTTCATCAGAGGTGACTTCTTTGAGGCAGTCACGTTGGAAAAGCGTTGGCCAGAAATGTGTGAATTAGTCAGGAACTCTGTGAGTAACAGGAAGGGAGGTCCCACGACCAGATGAGTGCTGCCTCGTCACTTGGGCTGCAGGGCTCCATGGAAAATGGGAAAAGCATTATTCATCCTGCCACTCACCGGGGGTGCACGTGCTCCCTGCAAGGCTGGGGGGGATGGTGTCCACCTCTGGGACGTGTCTGGGCAGTGCCCACGCTGGGGACACCGCAAATACCACCATGGGTCAAATGGGGAATGGGAGCTGCACTCGTGCTGTGTCACCACACATTCCCAGTGCACGTAGGAAGAGGAGATTTCCTTGGCGGAAGAGAGAGGGAGAGAGGGGAGATTATTTAATGCAGCTGCATGGGGTGACATCCCCAAAACCCAGCTGTTCTCAATAAGACAGCAGCCCTGCCAGTGGGCATTGCATATGTGCCCTGTCGTGGTCTCCAGGCCAGCTCAGCCTGTGTCAACATTGCTCCGGAGCAGAGAGCCCCGCGTGGCACTGGATTCCTCAGCTGTGGAGAGGCTGTAGATCCAGCAGAGCCCCCCATCAGACCTCTCTGGGGAACTGCATGGTGCAGGTCCCACTACCCCACACAGACCCTACTCAAACCCCTCAGAGGAGGGGCTTTGGCTCCCCTGTGTCTCTGAAGAGCCTTGCTATGCACATCAGGGTCCTTCCCACACTGTGTACTGAGCCTGAAGGGATTCAGAGCAGAAATACTTGAGCATGCAGTTTCCTGAATCAAGGTCACAGCTCCAGATTGTTTCTCTGTGTTCAAACAACCAGGTTAATAAATCAAAATAAGTTCTCAGAAGAGTCTTGTTCAAAAAGGATTAAAAACATCAAGATTTTTGCCAGAAATAGTAGGCTCAGATACAGAGTTTGACCCCTCTTCTGCTGAACACACAGAAAACATCTGCTTGGTCAAGCAAAACTATGGAGGAAACTGGATCAGGATGATTCTGACCATGTTTGTGGGTTCTGAAATCCTTTCTTCAGTTGGATAATAAGCTAATTCATATACAAGTGTTATAAAGCTGGGATATGCATCAATTTATAGGGGGGCTTTTATGCCTCTAGGTAACAAAGCAATCTACAAAGTGTTTAAAAGAGCACAAGACAGAGAATAGAAGCATTTCCACAGCACAGTGTGAGGCTCTCCATTGTTTGTAGGTCAGATTTAATGCACAAATACAATAAAAAGGAAGTCATGCTGACAAAATACCAAGTTTATGCCTGTTCAGCACTAGACACTAAAATTCCAGTATCCACCCGTCACAGAGCAATATCACCAGCAACTCACAGCCCCATTAAATGCAGAACTTCACAAACATAGCAAAAGACCCAGTTCTTGCCAAGAGAAGTCACACTGACAAAAGCACATTGGGGCTTGGCTGATTTAGGCAAAAAAGTCACCTATACCAAATCCCAATTAAACCAGGTATCTCCACCCAAGATTCTCTACACATTTGCCTTTGCCCTAAGTTGCTGAATATCCCATAAAATCTGATTTAGAGGTACTGACCTCACACCCTCTGAACGTGGGCTAAGAGAAACAGTGTTTGGTTACCTTCTGCATAACCCAGATGAGGATTTTAAATGATATCTCATTTCACATTTTCATGACTCGCTGTGAGCTGCCTGCCTGCATGGATGGCCCATTCTGGGGCAGATCCCGCTGCTCTCCCGGGAGCTCCTCTGCCCCTCCGGGAGCAGCCACTGGCTGCTGCTGCTGACAGCAGAGGCTTCTGAAAGGTGACGGGCTAAATTCAGTTGTTGTTGCTGAGATTGTGCCACTGAGATCTTATCACCCTGGGAAACACTCTTGGAAGAGATTTAAACAAACACGGACACACAAAGCAGAGCAGAACATGAGAGCTAAAACTGCAGCCGTTAGAAAAATCTGGCAATGCCTTGTCTCTCCCTAAACACAGAGCCTGCAGCGATGTCCTTTGCCTCTAAGTCCTGCAGAGGAGGGGTGGCCTGACTGCCAGCTAGACCGGTGTGGGCAAGAGAGAAAGGGTGGCTTCAGGCTGTCACTGACAGCTCCTAATTTGAGTGATTATTTACACAACCCACAATCTCCTGAGAGCACCAGTACTCTGGACTCATCTTTCTTTTGGTACCTTGATGACACAGGCTAAGCCACTTTGAAATGGTATGAGGTACTCCCATGTTTTAACTGGAACACTATCATAACTTTTTAGTTCTTGGCTTCCATTACTCAGTCAGGAGCACTTCTTACAGCACTGGGCCACCTTCCAGGCATAACATCTACCAAAGGCACTGAGTATGTCCTAGTTTTTCTCAGAAAACAGCCCAGAGCAAAATGACTACAATACAGCAAGTGCAGAAGAGAACCAGCAGCGAGGAGGTCAAATACTAATTAAAACCAAACTGGGAAAAGAGCAAACCAAAACTGCCTAATCTATGACCCCAGGAGAAAATTATTGCGAGCAACAAACAAAATCAGTTCCAGTCATGCTTTGCAGAAGCAGCAGTACACAACTCTGCAGGGCAACACGTGAGCAGGGGCAGCCGTGATATTTCCAAGACCCAGTGCTGCCGGACCAGCATCTATTTTCTGTCACTGACAGGAGCCTGGGAATGAGCACTCCCCACCTGCACACTGAGAAGGGAACCCACGGGTGGATGTGGGGCTTCCTCAGCACCAGAGCACCTGAAGGATGAGGCAGACCTACTGCAGATGTGTGACTTCTGAAAGGCAGCACCAACAACACACTGGCTGACTGACCTAAACCCACGGGAGATGAGCACAGCAAAGATACCTTAGGATCTACCGCCCTGGAACCCAAGGCACTGCACAGGGCACAAGTGGAACAGCCACTTCTTGACCAGGGAAACTGGATGCTGTTAAGAACTTCATTTCCAAGCACAATCAATGCTCCTGCAAAGCAGGAGCATCCTCTCCCCAAGATCTTCCAGCAGCCTGCAGTAGTAAGCACCTCCAAAAGGCAGGGGAAAAAAAAGACAGTAGTAGTTCAATTAATGCAAACACGTATGGAAAGTGAAAATAAAAACACTCATTATTTCTGTTCCCGCAATGCACATCCCTCCAAGATATCCCATTGTCTGTGAATGCCCAGATTCACCAAGAAGTGCCTTAATTTTAGTCTAGCTGGCCTCTCAACTCCTACTTCAGGTGGCAGAAAGATGCACTGAATAGCTCATCACTCCTCCAAGCAAGAAGAACGACGTCTTCACTGTCATCCAAAAGCCCCTTCTCCTCCTACAGATGCTAAAGCTTCCCTGCCTTCCACCCGCCACTGACCAGCCTCCACAGAGCCATTCTCAGCCCCCAGCATCTCCGACTAAAGGCATCATCATTGTTTCAACACATCCCTGACAAAGAGGAATTCTAAAAACTGAAACAGGGAGTGATGGTGCAGCATAAGAAAACAGAGAATCCAGCCTGAGTACCCGTGATCACTGCAGTTTGTACGTATGCCATACCTCAGCATTCATCCTCTTCCTACTTGTTCTCATCTTTCTTTCTCCACAATAATGTTTTGGGTTGGTTTTTTTTTCAAGTATCAGGTAGGGTTCCAACCTCTGGATGGTGTTCGGGTGTAAAGCCTTGGCACGCTGTTGAATTTCTGTTAAGCCAGCTCATTACCGCTGAACAATGGCCCGTGAATTGGCTGTTGTTCAAAAGAAATCACTTATCAAGGCCATGCCCAACAAAAACAAACTGTTAGTGCAAAGTTTTGAAGTGTATGAAAGAAGGATTAAGGAAGAAGGATGTTGTTGCATTTAATCTCTAAGATTAGGAGATGAGAGATCTGTTTTTTTTTAAGGGGAGTCTCCCTGTGATGTTAGGCAAGATGTACAAAATCCCTGTATTTTCATTTCCTTCTGAATAAAACGAGAATAATACTATTTTCCTATCCAGTGGAGAGGTTTAGATCACTTCAGCCCTAATGCTCACGCTGCCGACCACCAAAATGCCTGTGAAGCGTGAGGTGAAAGAAAAAACAGCTCAGCCAACCACATCTGATTGACTGAATTTTTAAACTCAAATGAATTGACTTTCATCCAGCTTCCAAACCCCAAACCAACTACACACGATTAGGCTAAGAATAAGCATGAGAAATGACACACTACAGGGTAATTTTCTGGAGAGGCTGGAAGCCCCGGGAGAGGGGCTGGGGACGAGAGCAGCTCCTCAGCCGTGACCGGGCGGCTGCGCCTGTGACAATCTCACTAATTTTGTGCGGCGGCTCCGCGTCCCAGGGGCGGCTGGAGCCGGGGGCTCGCTCTCATCGCGCCAGCTCCCGGCTCCTGCCCTCACCCCACGGGCCCGATGGCTTCCACGGCAATAAACTGCAGCTATGCACCCGAGAGCTCCGCAGCCCCGCAGAGGTCACCGGGTTTTATGCTCTCTCTTTGGAGCAGGATGCTGCATTGCATCCTTCCCAGCAAACGGAGTGGCTGTGCAGTCTCCGTGCTGGAGGAACCAGGCGTTTCTGGGGAAAGGCCATGCTCAGAGCCGAGCTCTGTGAGCTGCAGATGTGCAGCAGCTGGGCGCACCTGGGTAGGGAGGGGACGTGGTCACTCCTCTGACACCTTGCTGGACCAAAGGACAATTGCATCCAGGGCTTCATTTCCCACATTCTAAAGGAAATTGCTGTGTTGCCTCCTACATGTTTTGCATAAGGACATTGCACAGAGCCGTGCTGCCTCCAGAGCCTGATCCTGTGCTCTGCTCTGACACGGCGCAGCTGGAACTGCCAGCCACCGCTGTGAGAAATGGCTTTCAATCACGAAAAGGGACAAAAAGAAAAGAAAAAAATCACTTCAAGCTTGGCAAAGCTTTGTAATAAATTTTCAATGTTTCTCCCACACAACCTTTGCATCAGCAAGGTTATTGTTATTATTATTATCACAATTTAAGATTAGAGGCAAATAGCTTTTAGAACATACAACGGGTGACTGCTTCCAAAAAGCATCCAAAATGTTGCTGTTAAAAGGGGCTGCTGCATGCCCATAACATCTCCTTTCCCATTACCATCAGCAACCCTGTGCAATTCTCCATAAAGTAAAACCACACCCTGGAGCATTAATGATAATGGATGGACAGGCTGAGGCTGCCAACATGCATTGCTGGGTGTAGGTCAGGCAAGACAGAGCACAAAACAGACACAGACAGAACAAACGCTCTCAAATAATCACCCTCCAAGCAGTAACCGTGTGTGGAATCAAAACCACGATAGATTTTCTTGCAGACAGATCCTACCCAGAAGAACAACTGAGAAATGCAGACAAGTCTCTAGGTGGCCAGCACTGCCATCTTCACCCATCTCTCCGAGGCCCAGGATCTCCATGGTGGGTGTGGAGGGAGGAGATCTCCATTCAACCTTTGCAGTACTTGCAAAGTATTTTCATTGTCAACACAGCTTCTCTCACAAACAACTCAAACCCAGGTTTTGATAACGAGCCTGGTCTGAGGCTTGTCATTGCTCCTGCCATAAAAGCACAGCAGAACACAGAAATCACAGGAGTCCATCAAATCTCACAGCTACACCAGAGCCAAGGAAAGCTCACATTAAACCTGGAAAAAACATCCCATCCTGCTCTGTTTTTGCTAAATTGTGTGCAATCCAGCTGCAGCAACTCCCAGGGGCACCTTGCCAGGCAGAGCTGCAATGGCTCAGGGATGCAGCAGCCCCCACCCTCCCTGGGGATCACAGCCATGGAAGCACCACCTTGCCGGCTCACCATGGATGGCTTGAGTCACCAGGGAGATGGAAGTGGTCCCCACGCTTCAAAAGGCTCCAAAACAGGCTCTCATGAATCAAACAGCTGAAAATAAAACCCAGCAGCCAGATAAGTGGGGCAAGGGCTGTGAATCTGCAAGACATTAGAAGAAAGTGTTTTATGGGTTTTCCTTCCTTCCTCTCCTCCCTGTTGTTTTTTGGCTGAAGGCTCAAGGTTGTCTCTGGGACACAGCTTTCTCCATCCCCCGTGAGCTGCAGTGACCCAGCTCGTGCCAGCGGGCTGGCTGGTACTGCTGGGGGCTGCTGGCCTGGCCTCAGCCTCTGACCTGGCAGCTCCCACTCTGAAACCTGAATCCCAGGAGCTCTCTGCTCCCAGTGCCAGCAGTGCTGCCTCTCGGGTCACACTGGCTGCTGCTGCCGCTGGGTTTGTGTGTGCTGCACTCCCCCAGGCAGATTCAGCAGAGACAGGCTGTGCCAGCAGCACCTGCGGACAGTGAGGAGGGGCAGGAGCTGTTCCTCAAGGCCAGCCCACCCTGCTGCATGGAGAGGGACCAGCTCCAGCCCCTGGCATGTCCTCCCGCCCCCACCTCTGCTCCTGGCAACCCCTCCACCTGAGCCTGCCTGCCAAGTTACTGCACCTCTGACACCCGCACACCTCCTGCTCCCACTGATGCCTTGGCAGCAATTCCCTTTTTCCAAACTAAACCTAGGAACCAAACACAGCACAGGGCACAGATGGCGCATGAGGGTCCTCCAGGATGCCCGTGTCACAGTACCTGCCTTACTGATGCCAGCAAATTGCAAATCAAATGCAACCTCTTTGAGCAAGAGGTGCCTCGAAGCACAGACTGAGGGATCCCCTGTGTGGGGAGGCACAGGGACAGTACAAGGTCAGGCTTGTTCACAGCTCAGTTTCATGCAAGCAGAGCAAGGGTGAGAAAGCCCTTGGTGCTGATGAAGGCAAGCAAAGCCAGCACACTGACACAGGAAGAATTAAATGCTGGGGAGGCTTCTGGCCTGTCATCACTTAGAACTTGTAAACACAACAGTGGTTATTACCAGAGCTGAACAATGAGACTGGTAAACAGAAGTCTCCACTGAGGCAATTGCTGCATCAAAGCAGCCGTGAGAAGTAAAAGATTTGCTCTTCCCTACAGGAAAGTGCTTTGCTTCCCATGGTACCTGTCTGGTCTCAACTGCTTTAACACCTTGTGCTGTGTGCTGCAGGATGAGGTGGCTGAGCACCTCGAGTGGGTGTCAGAGAGCTGCACCTAAGGGTGGCCAAACTTCCCAGTTTGTGAGAAATCTAAACCTCCTGAAATCTGGTTTCACTCCAATTTGCAGAAAAAAGCTAACTCTTGTGAAATTTCTCACGACACAGAATGACTTTCCCATCTAGAAAGAATATCTGGTAAGCATCAGCATGAGGCATTTCTGCAATCAGCTGTTCTCTCCACAAAGCCCAGTAGCTCTGAATTAAAACAAGATGAGAAAACCACAGTTAAATTCTCAGGGAAACTCTGCTCTCATCCTACCCCTTCCTCTGGTGTCCCAGCTCACACAGACTGCCTGGAAACCCTCATAGCCTGTCTTAGCTTGGGGTTGTAGATTTTGGGGAGCTGGACTGCAGAGCTGGGAGCCCAGTGTCCTCCTCAGTGTGAAACCACTGAACCTGCAAGTGAAACCAGCTGGTGGCCAAACCACCCCACCAAGGCCAGTGGGGACCCAGCAGGATCCTCAGTGGAGCCCAGGCAGTGTCATTGTACATCTGCTCCACCGAGACACTTCTGCTGGTGGCAGAACCAGCCTGATAAGTCACCTTCCAACAACTCACTTCTGGAGAGTGCAGCAACAGCTTGAAGAGCTGGCTGGACTGGCAGGAGGCCACGTAGGCCACACAGCACCCGCTATGCCCAGTGGATGAGGAAGCCCCCAGGGAAGTGAAGTATCAATGCCATGAAATGGTGCATTTCATCTAAGCACGAGGTTTCATAACACCCATTTATTCATCCCAGTTATGTGCGCCCACCCCAGTGACCACTACCAGTTTCCAGACTATTGCATCCAAAGGAAGCTGCTCTTGGTGCTGTTCCCAGCGCATGTGGTCATCCTGAGAGGATGCTTCTAACACAGCCAACAAATAAGGGAGGGGCAGGAACACAACCCAGATCTGCTTGCTTAGTTCTGCTGCCAGACTGGAAATAAAACTTCCAGCCACTGGAATGGCCAAAACACGTTCCCTTTGTACTCACTGCACACTCAGAATTACCTCTTTTGTGTTATCCTGGGAGTTTCCTTTAATATAATCTCCTTTCTCTGTTGTTTTAATTGAGAATCCCTGGGGCATTTAAAGCCAATTCTGGTAATGCAAAAGCAAAACCACAAACCACACTTCCACTCCAACTATCCGCTCATAAAGCTTCAGGTTCAAAAAGCAACTAGGGGACAGGATGGCTCCTCAACCACCGCAAGCGAATTGCTCACACAGTCACTGCTGCCTTGCCAGGAGGAGAGGGCAGCTGAGAAAGGATCAGGGATGAGCATTTTTGGCCCGGCCTCCCAGTCTGGGCACTCCTACGAAGGCCATGAGCATGGCAGATCCAGCTGGAGGCTGATGACAGCCCTCCTGTGTCTGCAGCCTCTGACCAGGCAGCACCACACTCACCAGGGACAGTCCCAGCTCCCGGCACAGTGACACAAGGGCACAAGGGACACAGGGTGAGAAGGGCTGGGAGGCTTTGGATGCCTCATCATCCCTCCATCTCTCACACCACTCCCAAGGAGCCAAACTTAGGGCAAGATTATGAGGAGGGACTTTCTCCTCTTCCTCCCCGCTAAGGTGCTGAAACCCAGTGAGGCCAACAGGAGGGGGGTTACTTCAGAGCAAGGGACATCTTTCACCTGCAGTCAGTTGTCAGGGTATTTCACATCCTATCTTCCAGGTTTGGGAACTGAGGATCAATTGTCACCAGCCGTGGCAGCTAACAGCCCCAGCAGCTCCTGCCTGCTCCGTGCCTTCCCAGGCCTGCGCCCTATGAGGCGTCTTCTGATGCTGAGATGCTCCTGGAGATGATCCCAATTAAAGAAGTGAGGCTGTCACAGTTTCAGCTGCACAAGGGAGATGAGAAAATGAACAGTGTCACTGAGTGTCTGCAGGAACAAATTTACAAACCTAATCACCTCCCAGCATAGCCAGGCTGCCAGTGCCTGAAGAAGGGTGATAGGGGAGAAGAAAGCTTTCAGGACTCTTAAAGAATATAAATTCACCCTAATAGGAATTGGATCTTTCCCTGCCTATAATCAGCAGCAGAACTGAGATCCTGAACTGGAATATTAATACAAGTGTTCAATGGGAGATGAAAACCTCTCAAAACCTCTCTCAAATGATGAGAATTAAACATCAGAAGCACAGCACAGCAAACTGCAATGCAGTTGTGCTGTAGGGAAGAGCCTGCGGAAAGGGGAGGCTGAGAAATTCCATGGAAGATATGACTGCCTCCTGGTAGTGCCCAGGACAACACATCTGACTGCTTCCTGGCACACTAATTTTTCATTCCAGATACCCTCCCAAACTTGGGTGTGATCCCTGTTTCTCCTTAAAAAGTAGGTTAACTGAATTTTTAGTGCAGGTTGATCAGGTGCATCCTCTGCGCCTAAAGAAGACCAATACACGGGAACAGGAAAGAATCTGTTATTGTAACATCTGCTGTATTTTGTTATTCTGCATTACTGCTGTTATGGTTTGGGGCGTGGGGAATATCTGTTGACACTAAGTGAGGTACTAAGTATTTGGGGTGTTCATTTTAGGATATTGCATTGCAAATGAGCAGCTTTTCCTGAAAATAAAGTTGATAGGGAACAGCTAACAGTGAGTAAGGCACGGTTCCAGGACAGAGCTTGCTGCTGAAGCCCAGGCTGCAGGCACACCTGCCTCTGGCAGAAGAGGGGCCAGACAAAGTGATCACCCTGAGGAACATACTGCAGGTGGCAGGCAGCTCTTGCAAGAGGCATTTTTCTTCTCTCACGTTTGGTTTCCCTCCCTGGTGTATTTGACCACAGGGGCTACAAAGTAGCAGAGACCTCCAGCACACCGAGGCACTGCAGGGTGGGACAGAGCCCACAGCCAGCAGGCACTTGGCCAAATGGAAGCATGTCATACCCCGGGTTCCTCCCCGAGGCCCAAGTGGGGCACTCAGGCCATTCCTGTACATCCTACCCCATCCTCAGGGAGCTTCTGCTGCCAAGGCCCTCTCCCGTGTTCCCTGCTGTCCACAAGCAAGCAGCACTCTGAGACAGGGATGTGCCTTCCACACTTAGCACATCAGGGCCCTGAAGACTGAAGGAAAAATGATTTTTCACTTCCCTGAGGACAGAAAAAAGGTGCTGGCAAGCCTTGCAGGAAAACACTGTCTTGAGAAGGGGACAAAGCAGAGCTCCAACAGGAACATGCACAGATTGGGCAGCTCCATACCAGCTGAGCCCCCAGCCCTGACGTGCACGCTCCACTCCTGCATGTCCCAATGCAGCTGGTCTCTCAGACTGGCATGACTAATATTTAAGACGTTTACTCAGCAAAATCCAGCAGCAAAACCTTACATTTTGCCACACAGCTGCTGCAAAGCCGAGTCTGCATGCAGGAGGTGCCAGGAGGGATGGGCAGAGAGTTCCAGGCTGCAATGGCCTTCCTCTCCTGAGCAGCGTCAGCAGCACCACGGGCAAAAGGGGCTGCACAGAATTCTCCTGACTGCCTGCCCACACAGAATGATGGGAGGGGAAGAGAAGGATGTGTGCCACACATACAGAGTGCCATGGGGCGACCCCAGGCCCTCTGTGTCCCTCTCACAGCCCAGACCTGTCCTTTGGGTTCACTTTGTCTTCAGCAGAAGTTTCCTGTTCCTCATTAGAGAAAAGCAAAGCCTCAGGGCTTTTGAGCTTCATAATTCACTTTGCAAGCGACGCACAGAGAGAGACAGACATGACCTAGAACGCTCTGTATCTATTCCTGCTCTGCCCCGCCAAAGCAAAGGTCCCACTCCTCACCCTACTCCCTGCTCCATCATGTCTGTCCTAGAGTGATCATTCAGTGCTCAACTACTGAAGAGAAGGGAGAATTCATAGCAGTTTTTAGCAAAACATCTTTGTAGCAAGCTTGTCAGTACTATATCAACTCTTCTTACACACAGCAGATGCACAGTAACAACTGCACATGACACTGCAGAGCATCAGTGGCTGAGGCTGCCAAAAACCAATGAAACACGTTAAGAACTCTATTTTCCCCCGTCACTTACATGACAGATCTCCTTAATTAACTACTTTGCTGTCAGAGAAAATTAATGAATGAGAGAGAAATGGGCTTTCTTTGTTATTAGTACCTCTACTGCTTTCTAATCCATCAGGTTAATTTCACGTTAATGAAAGTGAGGATTAAAAGCCCCAGTTGCTGGAAGGGTGGGGACAGGGACTGAAGCTCCATAAGGAGCTCAGACATGCTAGACCACGGCTGGGCTTGGAGATCTGATGCTGCAGAAAGGCAAAGCCTGGGGAAAGCAGTGCAGATGGACCCGCGGCTGGGGTTGGCAGGCAGCTCCCATCTTTCTGTCGAGGCAGTGGAGCCATAGGGGCATCATCGCCCACCCGGTGGGACTGCTCGGGCCGTGCAGGGCAGCAGGTGAGGGGCAGACTGACGCTGGGACTGCGCTGAAAAGGGGACGAAGACCCCGAGCTCGGATCGCAGCTACCGCCTGCCCGCAGCCCCCGTGCTCCCTGCGCTTTTGCTCCCGAGGGGGCGACAGGGACACATGGCCGGGGGAGGAGGGTGACAGGGACACACCGCCGGGGGAGAAGGGTGACAGGGACACATGGCCGGGGGAGGAGGGTGACAGGGACACACCGCCGGGGGAGGAGGAAGGGTGACAGGGACACATGGCGGGGAGAAGAGGAAGGGTGACAGGGACACATGGCCGGGAGAAGAGGAAGGGTGACAGGGACACATGGCCGGGAGAAGAGGGAGGGTGACAGGGACACACCGCCGGCGGAGGAGGGTGACGAGGGGCCGGGGGAGGAAAGATGCCGTGTGCGGGCACCAGGCGGAGCCGGTGCGACAGGGACGGGCGGGACCGGCCCCGCAGCCCCCGCAGCCCGGGACCCCGCCCAGCGCAGCCGCGACAGCCGCGACACACGGGGACAACAGAATCCCAACAAACCTAACTATAGTAACAACAACAATAATAACACCAATAACACCAAAAATAACAATAACAACAATAGTCGGGCAAACTCTGCGAAGACCAAGAGGTGACGGGACAACAGAGGAAGTGACCATCACTGCTCCGGCCCTGCACAGGTGACCAGTGGGCCCCCACTACACACGCTGGCACAGCCCGTGCCGGGGCCGGAGCTGCCACACTCGTCTGCAGCAAACGAGACAATTTCTGGTTTATGTTCCCGTTACGAACACAAGACTGCTGAAACGTGTATTTTCCTCTACCAAGCAGCTGCGAAGCTTTGTACTGGGTACAGAGCACCAACACAGGTGAAGAGAAGCAAACTCCCACCCCTGACCCACCCGTGTAAATCCGGGAAGCTCAGCTGTGCTCATAGGACTGCCTTAGATTTACCAAGGCATTAATGACAGCTGAATTTGGCCCAGAATTCAGGAAAGAAGAGTGCTTTCAGCATTTGCTTTCCCGAAAGAATCAAGCTTGCCAGCTTCTTTTTAACGAGAGGCTGAGCCTGTGATCTCACTGACCACTCCAGTGGTTTCCTGGGTGCCTGCCTGCACCGCAGCACCGTGCCAGGAGTGGGGAGCAAGGGAGCACCTCCGCCTTTGTGCTCGTATCCAGGCATCAGGGAGTGCTACCGCTGTCCCGGGCAACTCATCCCTCAGAAATACCACTGTGCTTGCTTCAGAGCAGACAAAAGACACAATTTCTGTTGCCAGGGGCTAAGCAAAAAAAAAAAAAAGAAAAAAAAAAAGAAAGAGCAGTCACCTCTTCAGGTTGTGTTAAAGTGACCCCAGAGCAAGCTCTCCTACTTCTTCTGACCCCCACTGCTCACGGCTCCCTCCCTCAGCACACACCCTGCTCCTGCAAGAACAGATTT
Source organism: Rhagologus leucostigma (assembly GCA_013397725.1). Lineage (NCBI taxonomy): Eukaryota > Metazoa > Chordata > Aves > Passeriformes > Rhagologus > Rhagologus leucostigma. Next base: position 3,143,528 of record VZTD01003481.1, read on the forward strand.
CCTGCCTCCATCTCCCAGACTGTGCCAGTGACCCAGTGACCCTTGTCAAACTCCCTCTTCAGCTTCCCACCAAGGCTGTTTTCCCTGATGTGCTTTGCTGGGACCAGCACATGGGATGGGAAGCCCTGGCTGAGCTCACTGCCAGCCCCACACACCTTCATGAACCCATTCCCTCTGGCTGCTTACCAGGAAGCTCCTCTCAGGGTGTTTGAGACACAGACCTTCAGCAGATCCTGCCAAGCCCTGCTCCTTCTTAGACTTTTTTTAAAAGCCTGAAAGAAATGGCACAGTGTGCAAGGAAGAAGTATAAAATAGAGGCTGCAGAGATATAAATGGTCTGGAAAACATGAATCTTTGCTTTCCGCTACAGAATCCATCCATGGAGAAATGTGCCCTCTGACCCAATACAGCTTGCACATCTGCCTGTGTCATACAGAATTTGCACTAGATATATCCTGTGCTTAAAATACATGGATTTTACACACTCGCTGTTAAAAGCAATATTTTCAGAGCCATTTTCCTTTGACTTGAAGCCCTTTTCTATGACCTGCTTGCCCCTTTTTTCTCCAAATGATGAAGCGTTTCCCGCAGGCTAGATACTGACCTTCTCTCTCTTTCTTTTAGGTAAAATAAGATTTATGATAAATAGTCACACTCAAGTACCTTTGGCATGAGAGACTAGAGAGAAGGCCATGAAATCTCTCTCTAAAGCTGTTTCTCCCAGGAATCCCACTTCTGGCTTTATTCCCAAGTTCATGATTATCCCATCCATGCCCACTGCACGTCTGTAACCTCGTGTTTAGAGAGCACTGCCCTGCTCTGATCCCCCTCCTCTCCCCATGGGCCTCCAGCCCAGCCTTGCACACACCACAGCAGGCCCAGGGAGCCCGCCCCTGCAAGCTCCTCTTTGCTGCTTCCCCACTGACCAGACATTTTCTCCAGTTCTGAAAAGCCCTGGCTGAGTTTCTCGTGTACTAGGAAAGATTAAATAATCACCCTTGTAGATGTAAAATACCACAGTATGAGTCATTAAAAAGTCCACAATTTTTGCAGAGCTTGTGAAAACCTGGGGGATGTTTGTAGGTGTCCAGTGAATGAAGTGTTCTGTTCTGCAGGCTTTGGTCCCCAAATTGAAGGGTTCATGAGTATCGCTTGGCAGGGCACACCAGCTGGGAGGACCCGGAGCAGAGACTGCCCTATACCCCCTGCAGAATTCAGATCTATTTAAGGGAGAAAATACCTCTTTGTTGTACTGTTTGGAAAGTAAGTATGATCTGTGGCTTTTCTTTGAATAATTTCACTCCTCCTTCATATTCTTCCCATCTCTTTCCCTCTGAGATTTATTTAATCCTACTTGAGAAAGAAAACTGATCAAGATGGGAGTTATTTCAGCATCTGTTGATGCTCAATCATGACTTCATTTCTCCCATCCTTTTTACTCTGCAGCATTTAGCAATTCCCTGCAAGACTCTTAATTCTCTTTTGTTAATTAAAACCCAGCTAGGATTGCCTGCTAATTGCACACTGGTTTAACAAAGCCTGGCCTGTTCCTGTGTTTATTTTAAGTGTCATATAAATAGGCAACAGCAGGTTTTACTGGCACTTCTCTTCAAGTGTATGGTTTTTGCGTGTACTGTGCTGAGTTGGGAAAAAGGTCTTGCTAGAAATATTTTTCTTGAGAAATATTTAAAAGAACATTCTTATGTTTCAAATCCTGCATCAAATTGACAACATTGGTAGATTTTTAAATGCCAACAACAGGGGAAGCAAGAAGGAACACAAAGAAAATCAGCATAACCCCTGTGACCATGCCACAACTTGTTCCAGTATGTCCTGGCAAGGGACGGTGAGTCCCCACGGCTGGGGGCATCCAGCTGCCTGGGCAGCTCAGGCACGCTGCACCTTCAAAACCCATCTGAAGATGTCACTGTCTATTTTTTAGCATCTTAGAACAGCTGTAGGAGTCATATGGCTTATTCCTATTCATTGCGCAACATACCCCTCACCTACTGTGCCTTAGAAAAACCAAACCACAACAACAGCTTTCTGTAAATACAGTGTTATTTTTCCTGCTTTCCTGCAGCCTCCTTAGCATCTCTCCGTGGAAAGTTAGGGTCTGCCTCAGTCCCCCCGCCACTGAGGCGTCACACCTACAGAGGGACACCCTGAGCAGCAGCAGTCACAGCACATCCAGAAGTGCTCCGCTGTCCTTTGGGAAGGATGGGTCCATCTGGCACGTTCGGTTTCAGTCATATAAAGAATTCCTCCTCCTCGTCCTCTGCTCGGTGCGCAGGGCTGGCCCGCGGTGTCTGCGAGCGGCAGCCCGGAGCTCCGTGCGCGGCTGCTTTGCTCCTTCTCAGCAGCCGGGTCCCGTCCCGGGCGGGCAGGGCAGCGCTGGCCCCGGCCCCGGCCCCGGGGGATGGCGGCTGCGGGAGGCTGCTCCGCAGGGCCCTGGGGAAGTGGCTCAGCGGGCAGCGGCCGCTGCCGGGATTCCCCACGGCGAGCCCGGTGTCCACGTTGGTCTCTGTTCCGCGATGCCGGCGGCTCTCCGGGAGAGGAGCCTGCAGCCTCCTGCCCGCCTGCCTGCGGAGCGACGGCGCTTCCCGCCACGGCCGGGCTGCTGCGACACGGGGAGGACAGCAGAAGTGCCTCTGGAGGTCACTGCTGGCTTGCTCAGAGGCAAGGACTTCACTTGGGTCAGATTTTGTTTCACCCTTCAGAACCCTGACCTCCCGGCTCCTCCGCCCAGCATTACCCTGCTTTACAGGGAGAGGGGCTGGGACACAGTCCCGCGGGATTTTTCCACTGCCTGTATTATTATGCTGCTGGGAAAGCCCGATGTTTGTTTCAAGGGTCTTGGAGCTGCTTTGAACCTGTGGAAAATTAGAGAGAACCCAGTTAACACACAGCTCTAGCTTGACCCGCGATGCTGCTCTCGCCCAGCCTCGCTGTGCTGATGCCACTGCAGCCTGAGTCAGCACACCTGGGGCAGTCCTTGCCAAAACAGGTTGTAGATACAAAACATCCAGATGCATCCCAGGGGAACCTAGATAAACACCTGGAAAGGAGAGCCACTGCCAGTTACCACAATGGGCCTCAGGGGGAAATGTCAACTCCACGTGGAGTCTGTGAGCAGAGCCTTGGATTTAGTTTGCAGTGTGGCAGAAAGTGGGGACAGGGGGGTAAATTGCAGGTACTTAGAATAAAGATTTACAGTATGAGCTGAAGAGTTGCAGAATAAAGCACTAGGCTGTCAGCCTGCTGCATGGAGCTTGGACACAAGATACATCCTCAAGTTCAAGTGGATTACACCTTCCTTTGCGAGGAGCACAGTGCAGCATAGTCACATCCCCAAAAAAGCTTCCCAATTTCCTGCCAGTGAATCCATGTACATCTGGCAGCTCAAAGACCTCGTACCTACAGCAGGAAGAACTACACAGTAATTTAGGATGGACCTTTTGGAGGTCACCTGGCCCAGTCGCCTGCTCCAGGTAGGAACTTCAAAGCTACATGAAGATACCCAGGGCCTTGACCAGTCCGAGAGGGTGCAAACCAGTTTATAAATTGATACTGAATGAGGCAACAAGGGCTGCCCTGAGATTAGTGTTCAGAGCAGCATAAAAATAGGCTGAACCGCGTAATTAACCTTATCTGTAACAGAGGAGCTCTGGAAGGAAAAAGCACAGGATGGGCAAGTAATTTAAAATCCAAATTACAAGAAAAAAAAAACCCAGAGGTGGGAGGGGTTGTTAGAATGGAAAGAAAGCACACTGAGCTAAACTGCCATTCTGCTCACATGTATAATTCTTAGTACGTATGATCTCAGCACAGACTTTGTATTTTTTTAAAATTTGTATTCATATAACCTCTGGACCACACACTTGAACAGAAAAGGCAGAGATTTCCCAGGACACTTCTCTTCATCACTCTTGCCCAACTACAATTCACTTGTGAGCTCACAGCCTCTACTGCAGGCAGTGCTGTATCAACATTACACTTATAGAACTTCTGGTTTTGGATGCCAAAAATCTGCTTTGAAAAACATTTATACAGCAATGACTTATCAGAAAAAGATTAGGCTGCTACAATAATTTGTTTGAGGCAGAGGAGGGAAGATGTTAAGCTACCGTGCCCTAGAAAGCATTAATAATCCCCATTTAAGGCAAGCAGTAATGATGTTAATTTAACAGTATAAAAACATTCCAAGGATCAGTGCTTACATTTATCAACAGCATCACAGCACTGGCAGACACCGGTTACTGCATTCACAAATTCAAAAGAAAACACGAACAAACAAAATCGTAATTTCCATTTTGAACCGGTCCTGCTTTCCTTGGAAAAAAATGGATAAACCCCCTCCTCTGAGAGCACCACAGACACATACCTTGAGCAGAATTGTATTGCCTTCATAGTCCTGTGTTTGCCACCTGGTGCTGCTGATGGGAACACACGGGTTGGGCAGGAGGGGCACCAGCTGCCCGATTTCTTGCACCTTGAACTGCAAGGCTGACGAGTCCCTGGGCTCGGCAGCCACCCCGATGGGCAGCTGCTTCAGGCACAGCTGCACGGCCACGTGCGGGGTGGCGTGCAGCACGAAGACACAGAAAGTGCTTTTCTGCACAGTGGCTTCTTTCTGGAGGATCATCTCGTAGAGCCTCACTGCATCTTCATAGTTATCAAAGCTGCAGTACAGGGTGACCCGCAGGATTTCGGGGCCACAGTGCACCCGCCTGACGCCCCACACAGGCAGCTGCTCATCCAGGCCATAGAAGTCTTGGTGGGTTGGGGTGTAGGGGGGGCTTTGCCCATTAGCAAACTGGGCACGCTGGTACCGCCAGGGTGGGCGCTGGAATTGCTCATGGACCTGGACAATCCGTTCTTCCCCCAAGTCCTCGTGTAGAAAAAGGAGGATGGACATTCCAGGAAAGGTGCAGCTCCTCTTGTGGTATCTCTCGTAGTATTTCAGTGGAGGAATCCGCTCAGACACCAGGAAGAGGCGAATGTCCAGGCAGAGCCACTCCAAAAGCTGGTCCAGAGTTTGCTGCAGAAGAAATGAGTGTCCCAAATGGGTGAAGAGATGCACAGTCATCAGAGACTCTGCTCCATCATCCATTGCAAAGACTCCCGGCAAAAAATTAAAACAGACAAATTGATGCCTTCCTTCTACTCTTGTGGCCTCAGGAACAGAAGGGTGTACTCTGAGACTTGAACAGAATGAGTTCACACTCCTACAGGCTGTGCAGTAGCCTGATGAAACCCGTGGGTAAGCACAGTGAACATGCAGAGCTGGCAGGTGGAGAGCGACAAGGCTTTAAGCGAGCGGTCCCAGGTCACATCCCAGCAGAGCTCGGCTCAGGGCTCATTCCCAGCTCCGGAGCTCTGGTCACTGAGTACGTGCAACCCAAGTGTCCAGACTCAGCTCTGTGTCCTCCTGCTCCTGTCGCTCACAACACAGGACAGCAGAGATGCGCAGCACTGGAACACAAGCAGCGACTTTCCAGGATGAGGTGATGTTCTCTTGTCTCTCGGCAGTGGAAGCGGCCGCTCCGGACCCAGCTGAGTCCCACCAATGCAGTCACTGCCTTTTGCAAAGCCCATGTGGCACTCATGGCTGAAACCCTCAGCAAACTGTCTTCTGGTCAGCAGGCTGGCTTTGGCTCATTGTAAAAAGCCTGTGATCTCTGTGACTCCCACCCTTCTGGGGCACACAGATAAGCTATTCTTTGAAAACAAGGAAGGAAAACGGAGTAACAAAAGAAAAAACCCAACCATGTGAACACAACAGATAAGAATAAGGGCAGATATAAATCAGGAAAGAGGAGCTTTGGGAAAAAACCTCGACTCCTAGTTACACCCTTCACAACACAGGTAGCTTGCTGCCTAATTGAAAACCAGCTCCTGGGTACATAGCCCATAAAAGCTGGGTAACCAGGCTTTCCATTTTCAGTGCCCTCTTTCCTTCTTTTTCCTCCTTTTTTTTTTCCCCTGAGATACCCATGTCATCAGCAGCCTTAAGCAAAGTCTAAGGGGTTTTTTTCTTGCTCCTTGAGTTTCTATATTAGTACTTAACTTACTTCATAAGCCACAATAGGAATGCTGAAAATACACCTCTTTCCAGGTCTCTTGTAGTGTCTGGACAACAAATCACACTGTCCCTTCATCTCCCTATTTGCCAGCCCAGGAGCAACACAATACGGGTCAAGCCAAACCCACTTCCTATACAGAGCTGCCCCCACTGTAGCCAGTATTTAAATCAAAACTGGGGCCTCTGGTTATTTGTCCAGCTCCATCTAATTGAGAGCAGCACGTCTCTCTCTGCTGACATGCCAGCTTCCCTCTCAAACAGCCAAGCACACAAAGCAATGGTTCACTGTGCAGACATCCCAGCATTAATAAGTCTGTTACTCATAACTCTGAACTGGTTTTTTTTAGTATGACCCAAACTTTTCAAGTAAAATCTCCAAGGTCTAAAGGTACAAGCAGCAGTGCCTTGGTTTCCTTTAGGGAGATCCCTCTCACTGGCAGAAACTCACATTCATGCTTTAAAAGCTACACGGACACCTATGTACAATAAAAATAAAGAAAGACTATCTAGAAAATGAGGGAAAAAATTATTTTGCACCCACCCGCAACCCTTTGAGCAAGTAACAATTGCTGTTGGGAGGGAGACAAAAACAAAATCCAGCCTTCAGACAATTGCAGGAAGAAAGTGAAGAGTACAAGTGCTCAAAACACTAAAATGCTCTAGATGAGCTCTGAACAACACAATTTCACAAAAATATGGAAAAGGAAATGATTCATCAACTCCTTGCTAGAGGGCAGCGGCAGGCCATCATCTGCCTTCCTGCCTGTGAAGAACAGGGGAATTTTGCCCGTACAGGAAAACACTGAAACTGAGCAAGTTCATCAGGGCTTGGTTTGTAGCCGGAAGCAGCTCCCATGAGCAGGTTCCCCTATTCCCAACCCAGGTAGAGCATCCCTCGGGCTGCTTCTGCACCCCAGTGCCTGCCCCCACTCCCCCTTCTCCCTGGGAGCAGGACCCCCACTCCTGCACCTGCAAACTCCTCCCTCTCAGGGCAGTGAAGAGGGAGTGAGGGGGACAGGCGCTGCTTTCCTCGTGCGGTGCCATCACTGCTGGCTTGTGCAGCTCTCGGCCCCACCCCTGCTCCAATCTGCTGGGTAAAATCCCGTGGGCAGCTGCAGCAGTGTGGTGAAGGTGACAGACGACTGGGGATGTGAATTCCTGCAGAGCAGTTGTGGAGAGTAAGGGCTGGTTAGAGAATGATGCAGATACCTTGGCCCTCTCCAGCTCCTGCTGTGGCCAGTGGGAACCAATTTGTTTTCCAGATGGGCAGGCGCCTCCCCAGAGACTGCTGAAGGTGAGCAGAATCTCTCCTGGTTTTACAACAGCCAAAAACGTGAGCCTTACTCACAAAAAGGGTTAAATCCTGAGCCCTCCACCATGTGTTTCTTCTGTGCTTGCTGTGGTGGGACAGGGAAACAATCTCAGCTCTGAAACTCGCCCTGATGAACCTGCCTGGAGAACAGTTTTAGGCCTGGTTCTCGGCTCTTCAGCAGCTCCAGGTCAGGAGAACCCATCAGTCCTCCCACAAGGAGCATGAGATGAGCTCAACCTCAGCCTCAGAGGAGGGCAGCCCCACCACCCAGCCTGAGCACCTCTGCTCCTCTTCCACTTGCTTTGACAACTAAATATCCTTGGGGAAGGGCTCAAACCAGGCTCCTCAGCCTCAGAAAAGGGTATCCTCATGCCCTCACTTGGTCTCCGATCTACTGCCCCCCAAACCTTGGAGTTTGGGGATAAAGCCCGGGTGCCTGGACCCTCACTGCTGCAGCCAGGTGAGTTCAGACCCTTCACCCACGGCTCATCTCAGGTGGGAAAGGGATGGCTGCCACCACAACAAAGCACTAGCTTTTGCTGGATTTCCTAGAAAAAGCAAAGTGCTGATTTCACTCCAATCCCTGAATGGAATGAGTCCTTGCCTTCCTCTCTGCTTCCCCTTCCCTCAGCTTTCCAAGTCTGGCTGCCAAACGGAAAAGCACATTTTTCATAGTGACCAACAGAACACGCCAAGAAAGATTTCTTCAAAAGATTAGAAAAACAGCAGTTCAATCTTGCGTGAAAAGTCACTTTGCTAAGGGGAGGAGGGGTGGATAATTCTGATATGGGACCCAAAAAAACGGAGGCCCCATTCCCACATGGCAGTGACTGGTAACACAGCAGAACACACAGGAAGCTGCTGGGGCACTACAGCTCCCTGTACGAGCAGGACAAATATGAAGATTTGTATCTGGCACTAATACATACATACACTGGTAAGCCCTGCACAAATTAAAGTCCAAATGTAAACAACTAATAAACACTTTATGGTGTGATGCCTCAGAGAATACTGTCTGCCGTATGTCTAAAATCCTACAGTGGAAAGGCACAGCATAATAATTAAAAATTCCTTTTCATAATGAATTCCTGAGTAGTGCCTAGTCCTCTGCACTGCTCAGAGCCCTTTGCTTCAGCTGACACTACCAAAACTGATGATGCATCACTGGATTTAATAAGTTCCTAGCAACATCTGTAAGGAAGGTACTTTACAAGGATTATTAGAACGTAATTAACTTGAGAGAGACAGAGTATGTATTACCTAAGCACCTTGGGAGAAGGCCTCATTAAATACATGACTTGGGCTTCCTAATTTCTTTTAAAAGCATTTTTTTTTTTGTTTTACACCAATCTCGAGCTCTGCCTATAACAAGGACAAAACTACTAAATTAACCTGCTAGATGACAATTATATACAGCAGATATAGTACTGAGATAAAAATCAATATTAAGGCCTTACTTGAAAACAAAAGTCTTCAGAGTTTGTCTTTGTCTTCAAAACCCGTGACTCCAATTCATCACCACTTTGGAGGAAGCTAAAGACCCAATGACCAAAAGAGCAAAAACCCATCTAACCTACTGCATTTATTTAAGTGGACTTCTCTCCCAAACGATTCTTGTTTCTTCTTTTTAGCCAGCTATCAAAAAGTAGGCATCCAGCAAGGGTCTGTCAGCAGGCAGAAAATACAGAGAGCTCCACCACACAGCGTGAGTCAGGATCCAAGCACATACACACACAGGGAGGAAAAGGAAACATGAATACAGCCGTAAAGAGCAGAGGGAGCTGTCTCAGGCTGCAGCCTGTCCTACCTGGCAGAGCTGCTGCAGCGCTGCCCCGAGCTCTGCTGGAGCTGCAGCCCAGGCTGGCAGCACCGCGGCTCCAGCTCCTCCCCAGACGGGACACGGTGACTCGGGCTCCTGCCGGGAGGAACACCACGCCTGGACGTGCACGGACAAGGGAGAGCTTCAAGGCTCACAGGAGATAAAATGTAAAGCAAAGGGAGAGAGGTTCCTCCTGACACTGAGCCACGGCTCCCGGGTGACAGGGATCCTCGTGGCACTATGGAACACGCTGCCAGAGGGACTAAACCACCCAGGATTAAACCACATCTTCCCTGTGCACCTGGTGACTACAGTAACGAGAGTACAGCAAAGGCATCCTCAGCTTTGGGGCAAGGGCAAGGCTGAGAGAGCAGCACTGAGACACAGAGATGAGCTTCCCAGTAGTAACAAATATGTCGTAAAAAAACACTGCATGGCCTTGGCTGGTTTTTATATTCATCTCCCACCAAATCTGGGGTAGGTGTCCTCAGCCAGTTATGGGGCACTTGAGGATAGTTCCATTCTTCCTCAGTTTTCAGTTAGTCTAAAATATTTTTAAAAAAACCCAAAACACTCCATGCACCCAAACAAAGACCCACTAAACATAATGAGCTAATTGGAAGTTATGGCAGAAACAAGTATTTGGTAACAAAGATCACAGAATGGGTCAGATTGGAAGGGACCACCATGGGGCATCTGGTCCAACCTCCCTGCTCAGGCAGGATCATCCCAGAGCACATGGCACAGGGTTGTGTCTAGATGGTTCTGGAATATCTCCAGTTAGCGACTCCACACCCTGTAGGCACAACCTGATCCAGTGCTCGGTCACTGCACCGTGAAGCAGCTCTTCCTCAAGTTCAGGTGGAACTTCCTGGGCATCAGTTTCTGCCACTGCCTCTTGTCTTACTGCTTCACACCACAGAGCAGAGCCCGGTCCATCCTCTTGACACCCTCCCTTCAGCCCCTTATAGACACTGATTAGATCCCCTCTCAGCCTTTTGGAGACTGAGCAAGCCCAACCCTCTCAGCCTTTCCTGTGGTGACTTGACTTCAAAGAGCCAACACTTAGCACTGACCCAAGATGGCATCTTTGGGATCCCTCTGCCCACATCCCCAGTGTCAATCCACTTCCACACAAGTCAGAGTGGGACAACGGGGAAGTCAGCCTATCTACATGTGAATTTAAGTGCCCAGCTTCAGGGACTCATTTCTGAAAGATTTAACCCAGCAATTTTTATATAAATGACATCTCAAAAATCTTCCAGAAAACAGGCAGATCTAAACAAACTCAAGGCTTGCAGGACCCAGCAAAGTGTTTGTTTAATCAGCTTACATTCAGCATTGTTGACGGCTACTCAAATCAGAATTCTTGGAAGGCCAGCAGCAGAGCCGGGCGTGACTGCACCCTGCCGGGCGCTAATAAGAGCGAGTCCCCAGGAGATGGTGACCTCGCCAGCGAGGCCAGGCTCCAGCTTAAGGAACGAGTCAGACCCACGCAGTGTGAAGGCTTCTAATTACTCCCTTTCCTGAAGACAACCTTCCTGAGATGCAGAGTAATACACCCCAACTTCTAATTAAAAGAAAGTCTTGGCATGGATCCCACATTATGCTGGAAGTGCAGATTTGCATAATTAAGTTGATACTAAATGCTGTGACAGACGAGCTGCAGGAGATTATTAGCCTCATCTTTAACAGAATTTCAAAAGAAGCAAGATCCAAACAGCCAACAAATATTAGCAGAAAGTGGCTCTCGAGGTCTAGGAAACTCAGGCATTACTTGGATTTGGGGAGTGTTATGGTAACTTTGCAAAGGAAAACCTGCACACGAACTCAAAAGCCATAGTAAGGCACCACCAGTCTCTAAAGTGGCATCACTTTGAGGACTTCAGGACTTCTTACTGTGAATTTTTCCTCCCAAGAACAGGATTGCTAAAGTTATGAATGTTATTTCTAAACAGGGACTGGAAGCATTTGATGGTGAGAACCTCTGTACAACTGAAAAATCAGAGTTCATTATCAAATTTCATCACTCAAAGAACATGAAACATGCACAGGAAATATCCTTTCTCCCAGATTTCCACAATACCTGTTTCCTTATTAATGTAATAACCAGTGAGCCCAAGTCCTGTCATATCATATAACTGCACACTGACTGCTGGAACAACAGAGCTCAAGGATTTCAGCCTAGACAAGGTTGTTAGTATTTTTCTGTTCATTTCTTAAAATCCACTCGAAGTTCAGGATGCTCAAGACTCTCAGTACATGCTAAATTTCATAAATAACCCCAACTGTGTCACACTTAACCAAAGAGATGGGTAGAGTGGGAGAAAAATAATAAATAATAAACATAACAACTGTATTTATGGCTGCCGACTAATCCCCACACATTCTGTGGCCTTTGGAAGACTAAAAGTCTTTTCAGCTTGTAAGAAACAAGAACTAAAAGAACTAAAATGTGGCATTATAAATTAAGAAGAAGATGGGCCGTGACTAGATTAAAAAGTCATGATTTTCAGATTCAATTCACAGATCTAACAGTGCTTTGTTTCATCATCTGACACCGTGTATGTAACTCTCGGTGCTCATTCACCTCATCCTTAAACACTTCCTGGCCATGGGAAGTTGCTTTTCCTGCCACTTCATGCTATTCCAAAACACATTCTTAAAAGTTTTGAGAAACAAACTGCAGGAGCAGCTTGTTAAAGACGCTACTGGGTGCTTAACAGAGCTTCAGTAAAGGAAAGGAGAGGAAAGAAAAGGGGGAGAAAGAAAAGGGAAAGGGGAAAAGAAAGAATGGGAAGCCCTGTGAGACTAGCGGGCAGGCGGGGTCACTGCCCGGGACGCTCCCGTCTCGGCTGCCCCGGCTCCCGCAGCCCGGGTGCCGGCGAGTCCCCCCTTGGGATGTTCAGAGCAGGTCTGCACTGCACACTCCGCACCCCTGGTAGTACACATTCCTTGCTGGAAGTCCCTCAGGACGCCCCGACGCCACCAGCGCAGGTTAACATCTTATACGTGGTGAATACAAGTTACTAAGCCCGCGTTTCGCACCCTCTGCCCCATAACGCCCAGCACCATCTCGGAACACGTTTTGCTCCAGCCCTCCGTCGCTCTCCCCAGAGATGCACCTTCCTCCCCGCACGGCAGCCGGCACGATGACAGCAAACAGGCCTGCGGAGCAAACACACCTCACTCGGCTGCCTAAACATTTCTGCCCTGAGCACGCACCATGTCCTGCACCACCTCTGCTTCAGCTTGAGCTCCCGACAGACCAAACGTCACTGCTCTGCCAGGATTTGAAGGATACAGCACACAAATGAAGTGAACCGCAGCAGCATGATGTTCACAGAGGAGGAACAGAATAGCAGTAAGACTGAGAGGTTCCTCTGCATCTGTTGTACCTGGAATAAAAGTTAAGTTTTGACCTGCAGAAGAAAGAGTAATTAATAAAACATCATTGTTTTAAGTTCAAATGTTATTTCTTTTCCTACCCATAAACTCTGTGTTCATCTCAATGCTACAGAATGCATTAGCTCCCATGGACCTACTCCCCATGAAAGCTCCGGTTTTGGAGAAGAAAGGAAGGAAAGAGCAAAGAGGAAGGTCGTTCATACACTTGACACATACCAATGCCAGCACCACAGCACTGTCCTGGGCCAAGAGGTCCAATCATGTCCATACAGTTACACCAAACATGAACCACAGCTGAAAGATTCCGAATATTAAAGGCAGTTTGTGGGCACACTCTATGAACACTTCCTTGCACAGTGAAGGACAGAAAGGTAGGTGAACTATTGTCCTGGTTTTTTATCCAGCTTTCAGTTGGATGGGTATATAAGTTCTGCATCTTACAGTCTTTTCAAATGACACATTCCAGAGGACAGAGGAACCATTAAACTCACACTTCAGCTGGAGCACAACGGTTATTACATTTACTATCCAACATATCAAAATGAGTATCAACAGAAATTCGACTTTGGCCCAGACACACACAGGGTGATGCCTGTTACCAGCTGTGCACACTACTGAGTCCAGTTCTAGGCTGTCAAACCCTCGCTCTAAAGCACAGGGCTCCACGGAAGGGGGAGCTCAGGATCAGAGCCCAGCTCGCCTCTAAGCACCGTGAGGAACAAAGCAGAGCCAAAGAGTTGGATTGAGCTATAGGGGTTTTGGCCAGTTTCGGATACGCAGAGGCCACAAGTAGTTCCAGTTTTTGCTACTTTTGAAAAAATGGGAACTCCATCTCTGTGCAAGCTTAACCCCAAAACTATGCATTGTGACAGGCTCTATTACCATAAATACATATGCAAGTGCCACGCATCAGGTACTATACAATTTGATTGCAATACACATGAATAAAAATACTTCAGTCATCCAGCATATTTAGTGCAAGGCTTCTGTTTCCACAGGTGAGAGAAAATAAATCTGACACCATTGGCTGATTCTCAATGAGCAGTGGCAAGGAGAACAAACTGTGTTGCATTGGAAGCTTCAGGGTCGACAGAGCAAAGTTTGTCTTTGGAAAAGGGGGTAAGGAAAGACACTGCATTCACGAGTAGCATAACATCACAGACTTGGTCTGCTTGGCATTCATTTATTCTGTAGCCAGTGGGGAAATGGTATGGATTAATTCTAGGAGACACAAAGAGTAAATCAAAGCTGTAAAGGCAGCTAACACGGAAAGAGCAAGAACTGCACCAGGGATCCATAGGATTATCATGTTTGTTATGATGGTAAGTGAGGCGCACTCTCAATCCTTTTAAATAAACTCATGTACAAGGAAAGTACATGCCTACGTCTCTTCAAATAGCTCATAAAACTCAAACCCTATTTTTAATTTTAAAAATTTCAAAGAATTAAACTCCATGTTTATTGTTACTGCATTTAGCTGCACATTAATGCAAAGAAACCAAACTTACTAGTAACTGCACTCACACATTTAAGTACAATCCTACTAATGAAATTTTAACAGAATTACAGAGAAGCTTTAAGTAGAAATTAAGAAAGAGAAATGAAATTAGATAAGGCAGAGCAGAATTCTGCTATAGATTGTAAATGAAATCCCACTAATATACAAACACTTAAAACATCAAACTCACCTTAGGCAGAGTCCTAGTGATGTCTTGTTCTCTCTGAGCAGAGTTTTCACATTCTCCATTTTTCAATCCTCTACCTCCATTGTTCAGCGGTAAAGGACATATTTTTAAAATCTGACTTCAGCAGAAGTCCCTTCCTCAGTAGTGTCTTCAAAATTCTATTAAAATGGAAACTATGCTCTTAATATTCATTACTGAAGATAGCCATCACCACCTGCTGTTCTTCTGGCAAACACACTTGCCCACACAGCTTTTCAAAACACACTCTTCAACACCTAATTATATAGTCATTAACGTAACATTGAGCCTCAGTGCTTCCAAAAGCCACCAGAAGTAGGAAACTTCTGGTGATGCACAACAGAAGTACAGAGGCAATGCAAAGGACAAAGACCTCCTGTCCCAAATCACACCACTCATGTCTCTGTAAACTTCACAGGGAAAAGGACTCGAACCCATTTCTCCCTGCAAAGCACATAGGAAACTATTAATATGCAGTATCACAACATTCATGCTAATAAAAAGTCAGTTATGCATAAAAGAAAACCTTCATACTGGTACATGGAAGAGTGGTTTACATTTTGAAGATATTTCTGATGACTTTAAACAAAAACAATACCCCAGATCACCGCCCTGCATTTAGTACTGTTGTATTGGCTAAACAATGACCACATCCCTGCCGAAGATTTGCATGCACTGTGCAGAGACAGCGGTGTTTTAGTAATGGCCAGCAAACACCTTTTCAGAAGGGTCGATGGCCCAGCTCATTTCTCTTGGGGCTAAATTCTTGATGGACAAGGGCAGGAAAGTTCTTCAGCCACCACCTCCTTCTGCCAATTCAAAACCTACTCTGTGTGTGTGTGTAGGTGTGTTGGGGGTGTGCAGTAAACTTAAAGCTTCATAAAAAAAGCTTCCAAATAGTCAAGCTAAAATATCACCCTAATCCAGGCCCTCTCTTTAGAAGAAATATCCTACGCTCTTGAACAGTAGCCAGGATTTGTACCTTAACAGGCTGGAGAGAGATGAAATTGTGGACACATTATGAAAAACACTCTCCAGTCACAGTGGAACAGTGTACCAGCACCATGCACTTGTTCAGTACAGCTCATCAAGAACTGCTCTGGCAGAACCAGAATGCTCTACAACCAAGCTTTTCTTTTTGCTTTAGTTCCAGCTCTACATATTAGAAAGCCCATTCCAACTATATTTTTCAAGATCTATGGGTGAAAGTAATGCGAACCAAGACAAAAATACTGTTTTGAATTAAAGCAAAAAATAGTTATGGCCAGGAATATGTGCACTGGAATGTCAGAAATATGGTTTAATAAAAACTGCAGTACAATGCACACTCAAAAATTTCTAACTGTGAGAAGAATGATGCCACCAAACTGCTATTTTTAATCTATTTTTGCAGCATACTGTCAAGAAGGAAAAAGTTCCAGGGTAAGAACTAAAAATTTCATTACAGTAATAATTTTTTATTGCATGTTTAAAATGCATTTTTAAAAACAAATAGTGCACGCTGGCTTCACTTTAATCTCCTGAAATATGCACTTATGATGGGAAACCCTGGGGCTACAGATCCATCTATGATGTTTATTAACAAAATATAATCCCAGTACATTTCCCCAGGGGACAGTACTTAGTTCCAAAAGATTGTCAACCCTGTACTCTAACACACTTGAATTAGTTGTTTGTGTACACTAAATCCATTTATTTTAAATTTATTTTGTCTACATTTAGTGAAATAAAAACATCGCCCTGTACAATCCACCATCAGCAGTGAGTACAACAGCAAAAATTATTATACAGTTTATACACACTAAAATCTTGTCCTTTTTCCTATAAAGAAACCAGAACAAACCTAATCAATATAGAGTTTAATTTAGAAGAACTCAGATTACAGAAGGGAAAGCCAAAATTATTACGGTCTTTTCTGAGCCCCCAGAAGTTCCTGATTCATGTTGTTGGAACAGTGAGTGCAGCTGGAAGAGTGAAACATGCTCAAGTTGTCTTCTCGGGTCTTCAAAAAATTAGCAAGTATTTAAATTAAACATGTCTAGTTAAAGAAACATTTGAAGCAGAGCAAGATAAGTGGGAATTTTGCCTTACCACTTGTGGTTTCTTTTAAACCCAACTTATACAATGCGCGAAGTGCTAAGCAACACTACAAAAACACATTTACATCAACACTGAAGATCTGGGGAAATGAAATTCCAACAAATTTATTTTTTTAAATGAGCTGTATTTTCTAAAGTCATTTTTATTTCTCTGTTTTCATACAGTATTGAAAACAAACGCGGCACATTCACATTTTCCCGAAGAATTGTAAGGATGATCTCTACAGGGATAACGTTGAAAAGCCTGAAGCTCAATTAATTCATGTCAAAAACTCTCAAAAGGAGTAAAAGGCTTGATCTGAATGGTCTAGAACATGTATTGTAATTTAATAGAGAAGATGGTCGTCTTAATATTAATGATTTAAAAGAACTTCCCAGTTCATGCGAAGAATATAGTCCAAGAATAAATCAAAATTTCTGAACGCATTTTATGCTACGTAAGTGTATACTTTGCGATCCTCAGGTGTTCGTGCCAAATATTCTCTCTCAATAAGTCCTTCAATACGTTTTTTAATAACAACTGGACTTGGTAAGAATCGGGCCTTCAGCTGCTGAGTTACCTAAAACAAAAAAAAAACCCCAACAATATAAGATCACAGTGCAAGAAAGATCTTCAAGTATGCTAACAGAACACAACAACCAGAAAAATGTATTAAGAGAGATGGTGACAACTATGAAGCATAAAAAGCAGTCTGCAGACTTCTGACAGTCCCTCCACTTGCTCGCTCATGTTGGGGTATGATGCAAAGCTCTACAGAGGCATGGTCACAACCTGAGATTGCTCCCAATTTCACAGCTCTAAGGGAGATCAGGAGTGCAAAATGTGTATTGTCCTGGAGCTGTGTGAGCTTAGGAATGAAGAGCAGCAGGACTGTTTCTCTGTCTGCTAAGAGCTCAAATCTCTCAAACCTGGACCCCCAAGAGTCAGCAACAAGATCAAAGGAGAAAATAATGTTAAGCACGGTGGTTTCCTGGTTTGCTTTTCAAGGAATTTAACATCATAACAGCACTAAAAGTAAGAAGGAAAATGAGATACCCTGTGAGTACATCCTAAAGTGAAGGGTAAGGATTTAGGTGTGTCTTCAGATAGACAGGGAGAAAAGAAAGGATGGGTTAAACACAGCATCTCTCAAAAGCCTTTCAGAATCATGTTAGTAAGAGCTGTGTACCTTTAATGAGTTAATAGCAAAAGCAAACTCTGTACAAGCATACCTCTGCTACTAGCACGTTGTGTTGCATCTTCTTTCTAGATTTCATTATCCGAACTATAGCAGCTTCTATCTCATGTTTTCTGTCATCATCTACTTTCTGCCTTGTTTCTTTCCTTTCTGGATCAGATTCTCCTTGTTTGGCAGCAACTTAAAGAAAATAGAGTATGTAAATAATGTTAGCAAAATTAAAATTTATTTCATTGTGTGTTAGTGTCACTATTTATTTCACCTAGACATCAAGTTATATTTTCCTGAGTTTTGACATTCTCAAAGCTGATTTTTTTCTAAAATGAAAAGCAGCCACAAGAACATATTAACACTTTCTGGCATATTTTGATAGCAACTGACAAGATAACAAACTGTTATTTAATTACTACTATGTTAAAATTTGAACAGTACTCAAATCTGCTTACAGGCACAAGCACCAGCACTTCCATAAGCTAATGAAGTGGGGTATTATACACTCAGCTTCCCTTATTTGTTCAACCCAAATCATTGCCCAAAACCATTATAAGCTACCTGGTACTTGAAAATGGCTGTTGTATCATGGGCTAAAAACATCACTCATTTCACAGCAGTACAGCAACTTATGAGGCAATTTTCCTATTTCTGAATCAATCAGTAGCATATTTTTCATTTTATTATTTAATTTGAATTTTATTTTTCTTTCAGTATTTCCTGTAAGAGATAATCACAAATTTTGTAAAGTAAAAGGCTTAACTGACTTCCACACTTTTCTTGGTATTTGAATTTTCATTTTGATGCAACTAATCATCAAGAAAAAAAAAAATCTCTCTTCCTTTTACTTCTATGGACATCAATCCTGCAAAAGATAATTTGAAAGTTTTAAACTTGCAGTTTTGGGACTGCAAGAGAGTAGAATATAAAGCTCACTTACCCGTCTGAATCTTGACTCTGTGTAGTTTAGATGTGAACTGATCATTCACTGTAAATATATGACCATTTTCTATTTCTTTTGATTTGGGCTCTTTTGTGAGAACACGTTGTGTTGGTTTGCCACATGCAAGGGACTGTAGGGCTCTAACCAGTTCTCTTTCGGGGATATCAGTTTCTTGTTGAATTTCCTAAAGAAGAATACTTAGTTAGCTTATGGCTGTGGCAGAAATATCACGTGTTGCAAACAACATCAGGGATTGCTTAAAAAAGTAATACTGTGACAGTTGAAGAGTCAGAACTCATTCAGCAGCAAGGTCTCAGTGGGTACTGTGCAAAATGATCCACCCGGGACAGCGTACAGACAGTGAATTCTGTCAAACAAACAGTCGCCATGAGCTGAAAGGAAAAGAATGAATAACCAGCTGTTCCATTTCCCTGCAATTTCTGAGCGGGCTGAAAGGATTTGTTAACTGTTTCCGAGGTTTGTTGAACATGGTGAAACCAAACCTTCTGAATAACTCAGTGATGGAAAACACCCATGATGTTCATGACCATTCCTGACCAAGGGCTGCATAAATGCTTTTATATTTAGCCACGCTGTTGAAAAGAAGATCTTTACAAATGGAGCAAACAATGTCTAGTTTCACTGTAGCATAGAAATACTCTAGATTCATCATACCTCCTCTTTCTGAATAACTCAAACAGCTTATTTACAGCCCAGATGCCTTTGGCTAGGACTTCGCCAGGTGAAATACAAAAAGACCCCGTTATAGCGCAGCAAACATATGAACCTTGAAGACTGTTTGTAAAAACATGTACATAACCTGGTGCACCTCTGTCAGTGTTCTTAAGAGTCAGCTGAGAAATGGATGTTAGGCAAGTCACCAGTGGTCATGGGCTAGTAAATAAATTACACTAGATGCAGAATGATGCCTTAATATGCTCTAGGAGAAGGGCAACTACGTTGCTCTCTCAGACC
Source organism: Rhagologus leucostigma (assembly GCA_013397725.1). Taxonomy (NCBI): domain Eukaryota; kingdom Metazoa; phylum Chordata; class Aves; order Passeriformes; genus Rhagologus; species Rhagologus leucostigma. The sequence goes on from VZTD01003481.1 coordinate 3,163,041, forward strand.
TAATGAGTTTACTGAGCTACCATTCAGTAAAAGTTCATTTTTCCTCATCTCTTTTCTTCCTTCTTCTATCCTGAGGAAACTGCAGACACTTCTGATTTCACATTCCCATTTAGACTCTTGAAGGACTCATAGCAGCTAAAGAGAAAAAAAACAAACCTCACAGACATGCAGCTGTCCACAAGAGCAAATACTTTCTCAGCTTCCCCAGCTTTGGTTCCAAGGGCAGCATCAAGCCCTTACCCTGTCACCATAAATTCCTGATTCTCATGGCACACAGTCCATGTGATGACCTTAGGTTAAAAACAGCAGTAACAACTCCAAGTGATCAAAACGCTAAGATCCGTAAAGAACTCTAAGGAACTTTTAACAAGTTCTTTAAAGAGTGACCAGAAAAATCAAACTAAATTCTATCAAGTAATGTTATTTCTTGAGTATACTCAAGTTATTTTTTAAATCAACGCAGAAAAACCAGCCACTCTTCTGTCGTCATCCACCACTGACAACATGCAATAAAAATAATTTCTCTGTGATGCCAAGGCTCAGGCAAAACAGACATTATTTTTCAACTAGACCCAACACTACACAGAGTGTTGACTTTATGTGAAACTGTTTTTGACATAAGGTCAAGTTAACTGGAATGAGGTAAAAAGAAGAAAATCATTAAGTCCAAAATTTAAAAAATTCAGAATTTTTGGTACCTCCTGCTTATAGATGATTTGGAAATACTAAAATGTTCTTAAGAGTCTTCTTAGCATAATGCGTTCAGGAATACTTACACCATTTGAAATATATTGTGAATATCCACATATTTTAACTATTTGCTAGTATCAAAATGTCTCTTCCCAAGCTGCTCATAGAAAATTACTATTTCTTCCTTTGCTGCTTTATTTAAAACACAGTTGTCACCTTCACATGTTTTTTTTTTGTCAGATTCAGCACAAAGTAGTATTAAAAAAAATCCCAAGAAGCTATAATCCTTTACATGGTCACAACAAAAAAATCTTACTGAAATGGACTGATCAGCATAAAATTTAACAAACCATGGGAAGGTGCCAGATTTTAGAGTTTAGATAAATGTAAAGCCTTAAAGGCTACAAACCAAACCCCGCTTATTAATGATGTAATGCTAGTGACATGCAGGTTGCCAAACTTTGATTTTTGATCAACAATTAAAATTAATCCTTTCAAAACTAAATCGGCCATATATATATACACTCTGCTTTTAACAAAAGTGAAGCAAAGAGCCAAAAGGGAATTTGAGGGGGGTTTCATGCTGCCTGTCCTTATATAAACCACTGTGTATTTGCTATTGTACCTCACTCTGCAGTATTCCAGCTGAGCCATGAACACACTTGAAACATTTCACTTTTAGAATTTATAAGCCAGCATTAAAGTAAGGACCACAAAGAATTGCACTGCAATATGCTGCCTCAGAAGGAGCCAAAAATTTTGAGCTGAATAAAAAGAAAATGCAGCTATGAATGTAAATGGGGATAACAGATGTTCCTGTGCTCTCTTTCCTTCAGCCTGTAGCATAATGTTTTTCTAAACACATTTTTATGTAGATATTTGATGTAGCAGTGAGAAATGTATACTTCTTCCCCATCTCCAAGAATGCCTTATTTTAAAGATCACATTAGATTTGTGCACAGGAGTAGTACTGAGTACACAGTCTCAGTGCTAAAATATTACCAAGTGAGCTTTATCTAGGGATTACAAAAGAGATCATTCTAGGTATGGAACTCTGTCAGTTCTACACAGGAAAACAGATTATCAGAAGGAAAATGTGCAGAAAAATCAGAAGGAAAAAGATTTTGTAATTTTGTTGTAATAATAAAAAGTATTTTTAGTTTTATTTATGGACTTCAACTTGTATACTTTCCAAAGCAGACTTCAGCAAAAGACAAAATAGGTAATCTAGTTTACAGTTCTAATCTCTCATTTTTGTGGAATTATTCCACAGCTTAACTTCTACTATGGTCACATTTGTATTTCTTTTTTGTTAAACATAAAGAACCACTCTTATTTCTGATATCATTACAAAAAGTGTGCATTTCACCTTTTAAAATACTGAGCTGTAATGTAAATCAACTGAAAAATATATTGAGTATTACATAAGATTTGATTAGAAAAAACTGAATTCTTAGAAAACATTAGCATTCTTTGAAGGCTTGCATGAAGATCCTTCCTCTTCCACTTCAGTAGCATTAACCTAGACCCATATGGCCAATAGCTATTTTGCATATACAAATAAAACACTGCTGTACAGGAATACAATGAATCCATACATTTATTGTGAAGAATTCTTTTTTATGCAACAATCTTTTAAGTTTCCATAGCATTTTATGGGTAATTTTTGCATTATCAGTATCCCATTTTTTCCTCAGTCACATGGCCTAATGGCTATTGGGATTATTATGAGGATCTTATCAAGTTTGCAATTAATAATCACACTGAATGCAAAATAAAACAGCAAAGTCTGTTCAGCTGTGAAGGCAACTTCAAATGAATGTGTTGAGCTGTGAATCTGCAGAAACACTTATGTATCAGACAGTTTTAGGATACACAAGCACACACAAGTCAGCTCACACGCTCTGCTGCACTGAAAGCACTAATTTGACACAACAGAGAAGGAATGGTTGCCCAGCACTCAGCAGTTAAGCAGGGTATTCAATAATCAATGAACAAAGATAAAATTCATTCTCCTCTGAAGTTTTCATAAGCTTTCCTGGCTGGAGTTAAAGACAACTCCCACACACTTCACCAAAGAAACCAAACAACACAAATATGCCTCCTTAATGTTTTAGTTCAAGTGGGACACAAAGTAAGAGCTTAAGAACTCCCAAACCAGAAATAAACAAAACAGACAACCTAAAAGCAGATGGACATATTTCTCTATCATCTGGTCTTGGTAAAGTAAAGTATAATTTAGAGCATGTATTAAAAATTGTATTTTCACTGCTCTACCAAGTGTTATTTATTCATATATGTGTAAGGCTCTACTACTCATTAAGCCTGCAATTTGGTGGAGTAAGGCAGCCACCAGCCCAATTTCAAAACCAGCTTCAAGAAAAAAAATGAACTGTAAAGTCCCCCTCCTTGTTTTCACTCCCTCAAATATTCTGCAAAGTACTCAAAGCTGTAACACTCCTGCAACAGATTTCACAACACACAGGACTTTGTGTTCTAAAATAATGTTTTAAATTATCAGTAGTTTATTAAGAGTCTCTTATCAAATCCTGCCTTCCTTAATCACTACTGAGACCATTTCAAAGAAACTTTATTAACAGGTTAGAAGTATGCCACATAAACTGAAAACACAATCCAAACAAAAAGGCAAATGGTTACTATGCATAGCACAGTCAAAAGCAGATGAGAAAACCTGGAAATCCACTGTTTCAAACTGCACCCATACTGCTTTTCAAGGCTGCCAACGCTCTCTCAAACAGAGGATAATGTCTAAAACAAAACTATCGATTTATATTAACAATATAATGCTCACAAAACAAAGCACATGAACCCCTAAAGTTTACTCCTAAAGTCATCTTCTTCATCTCTTAGCTGACATGTCAACCTTTCCCAGCAACACCCCTCTAGTCTCCTTGTAAAGAATCTCTCCAGACCTTTCTTCACTGTCCTTTCCGGCTGATGAAGGGCTGAAAGTTCTTTGATTCATCCTCCAGCTCAGTCCAGCCTGCCAATTTTACTTAGGTATTTAAGAAGCCAGGACACAAACCCTTCTCCACCCTTTGGCCTCTAAATCCAATTTCTCAAAGACAAACTGAGGAAATGGAGCCACCTGCTGCACTTCAACTTTTCTACAGCTCAATGGCCTAGAACAACCACACTCACAGTTCTCAAACATTTCTGAAACCTTCTGCTCTCAAATAATTTCCTCCTCTAAAAATTGCATTGCTAATTATCTGCTTCATGTGTTTAGTGGCCTGATCCATACTCAAATAGAATGAGAGACACCTCATCTTCAAATGTCTACTCAAGAGGACAAGAAAGTGCCTAAACCAGTTGTTTAGAATCAGGTAAGAAACCCACACCACTTACCTCAAACGTGTATTTTTCTCTGTTGTTAAATAGCATTAATATTGTCATCTGGAAAGTGGAGACTTGCAATATGTGCTTCCGTGTATTTGAGCCAGTTACTTGGGCACCTCCTACGCCAACTTCTGAGCCATCTTCCTATTTTAAAATTCCAAAACTACTATTAGATTATTCTTCACTGAAAAATGTTTTATTCTGATAAGGTGAAAGTTCATGATGAAAAATTTCTCTAGGAGATCAGCGTGCACAAGCAATAGAAAAGCAAACACCTGAGGGCATAACCAGGATGTTCCTCCAGTAGCTGCCTCACAATGCCAGGGAAATTGAGGCTGGAGGCCCATCTGGAGGTCCTGTGGTCCAGCCACCACTCCAGGCCAGGCTATCTACAGCCACCAATCAAATACTGACCATTGCTAAGGATGGAGACTCTACCACCTCTGTGGCCCTTGTTCCACTACTTGCCCACCCTCCAAGTTTTCTTGCTCTTACCTTTAAAATTATCAAAACATTTATCTTACAGTAACACAATTTTAACATCCTCCCAAATGCACATTATTAACACTTTGTTGTAAGAATTTTGCTTTCATTTTGCATTGCCTCCTACATTCCCAAACATCATGCCATTACTAGTTCTAACACAGCATTTTAGTACTGGTCTAATCACTATGAAATTCCTTTCTCATATACATACAAATTAAGCATTGTACTTCTATAAACTCTGCTTAGAGTCTTGTTTATGAAAAAATGTTGCCTACATTGCTTTCTGCATATGAAAAGCAGGCTAAACTTGGCTTAGCAAAAATAACTAACAAGTCTCTTTTCACTTTTGACTGACAGTCAAAAAAACCCAAATCACTCAAACCACTGAGGTCCCTTCAAGATCACATTTACTACTTTTCTACAAGTAAAAGATGATGCTGAGTGATGCATTCAAATTAGATTCCAAGGGGGAAAAAAAAAAGCAAAACTGCTGCAAAGAAAGAATCAGACTACAAGGCTGATGGAAGGCATCTTATTCTTACATTCTCAATGGGTTTGCTTTTATTTTACAAAATTCTGAAGTTACTAAAAAATAAGCATTTACTTACTTTTAAAAAAAGATACAATATTTACATAATCTTGATTCTCTACCTTTTTAACAGGCCCATAGAAAGTGGCATTGAGATCTGCAGAGCCCATGTGATGCTGGAGTGTCAGCTGTCGCCCACTGTGTTTGGCTAAATAAAATCTGTAATAGAATTGAAAATAATATATAGTTCACATTTTCTATTGAAGAGGAAATACCTTTGAAAAGTTACATAGCCTTTTGGAGCTATTGAGGACATTCTTAAAACATTTATAACTTTTTGCTTTTTCTAAACATTAACTTTTGTCAGAATTCTATTTAAAATCTCCCAAAACCTCAAGCATTGCATTCTCCAATTTTCACATGAGCTGAAGAAGAGCAGTTTGCCAGCACATCTTTAACAGTAAAACTGTTAAAAAAACCCCATCTGTACAGGTAAAAAAAAATCTGTACAGGCAAGTGTAGAAAGTTTCTTCTCAAAACAGCTACCTAAAAATCTGTTTTAATACATACCTTCTAAATATTTCAAAAGCATGTCTGGGAGCTGGAGGGATGTTGCACTTTGGTGTGGCTGACTGGGTAGGCCAGTAACCTGTTGTGAGGACACGCACTGTGAGATCAACACCTCCTAATGAGACCTAAGGGTAATTGGAAGAAAACACACACTATTTTAAAACAAGACCATGTTTCACCACTTTTTCTAGATTAGTGTAAAATGCTTAGAACTTTGTCTAACTACAAAAGAAACAGATGTATCTATAAACATTCTTTTTACAAAACCAGACAAATAAAGAGTAGATGGTACAGCAAAAATCCTCTACATTATTCCCCTCTGGCATTTAAGAACATACAGAATTGAACAAAATAAATTCTTAACCAAGAACTAAATGTCTGTGATCATAAACAGAACTCATGATACATGCAACAAATCTTTCTAAATAGGTTTTTTGATGACATGCAATAAAGCTGGGTTGAATGAAATGCGTCAGTTTCAAAATAACTCTTTCTAAATGTACTCTCTGGAAGTAGAGAGGAAATACTGAATATCTGATATTGAACCATAGTAAGCTTACCTGTGAACTGCAATGTCAACATTTACTCACTTTAACACACCCCACCTATCCTCTTTCCCTGAAGACAGCCATGACTGTGAATATGCAGCACTGGTGAGGAAACATTCCCCAGCTGAAGTGCTGATCTATAAAGATGTGTTGGCAGATGATAAAGATCTGGCTACCAGTGATGCATAATCCCCACTAGGTATCCCAACTAAGCTGAGCATTATTAAGCTTAAAACTGACTGCTTTCACCTCTAGGAGGTAGAACCAATACCTTCAAAGAACACCTATTATGGACAATAAAAACCAAAGCATACAGTCTTCAACTTATATAAATCCACTACACAGAAATGGAGCACATTATGTTTTAAAAGGTCAAAAACTGCCACCTAAACTCAGAAACTTTCACTATTCAACAGCAGAGTAGCATTCCCACGCACTACAGAATAGTTTTTGTATTGTGTGTACTGAATGCCTGCGTGCACCAACCAACTTGTGCCCAGGAAACTTCTGAAAAACCTAAACAAGCTTCAACAGTTTTCTTCCTCCAGCCCCAAGTGTGGGAAAAGGCCATCAGTGCAGACAGAAGGATACAAAAAAATATATTTATCTGGAACTGAAGCATCTGAGCTGAGATGTCAAATGTTTTTTGGTCTTTGCCAGACCAGACCACAGCACTAATTTAGCATGCCTCCCATCATACATTATAAAAAGCACTAAACAGTTGGTGACATGAAAAAGTTTTGGAAGCACTTTATTATACAAGACGTCTTTTCAACACAAAAATGGCATGAACTAGTGGAAAGTGCCCTGAAGTGATCCAGTCTTTACAGAACTCCAACAAATGTCCCAGGATCACAGTTGCAGAAATTTCTCAGTCTATTACCCTGGCCTTTCCCTAGTGCTGAGCTTTCCACTTCCTGAGAGCAAACCAGTCACCTACACAGACCTTGGAACTGCTCATATGTCAGGATGGAGGATCAGCAGGAAACTTTGCAGGTAGGATTATTTAGAGAAAAGCAGATGCCTGACTCCTCTACGAGACACCGTACACATTCAAGGTAACCCAATTGTTTAAAAAGGAGCAGAACAAACTATTTCACCAGCAATTTAACAGTAACAAAATCCCCCAAATCTTCCTGTACTTCCTCTCAAATGTTACTGATGCTAATAGAAATATATGTACTTCTGTCATAAATAGTAACTCCAGAAATTTCATTAAAACACCATGATTAGGCTGACCAAAAGGCAACCATCACATGAACTGCTGGTCTCTTGCCAAGAGAAAGATAAGTTTCAAATAAGGCCTAACTGAACATCTGTTAACATTTTAAATTCATCTTCTTAGCTGTACATAACTAAAAAAGAAGATCAGAGACATCATTTATTAACTCACTTATTTTAAGACGGTCACATAAAGTACATGAACCTTTAAGCACAACCCCCTCTTCCCGTACATGTCCAAGCCTGGTACGCTACCAAAAAATGGGAACACTCTAACAAATTTTTATTGAAACTTTTATTTCAAGCATTCCAGAAGCAAAACATGACTCGCCTCTAAAGCAAAGAAACCAAACAAACCAGTAGTAAAGCTGCCTGTCCACAAACACCTTTGTCCACATCCTCTCAAACCTTTTCTGAATCCACTTAGAGAACATGCTGTTCTCCTACTCATGATGATTCACAGAATGTTGATGAGGAGGATTTCATCCAATTGCTTCAAGACAGCAAAGATTTCATAACACCTTGCACAACCATAAGCACTGGACACAGTATATCCATGAAAATATTCCTGGCATTCAGACTTCAGAAACCATTTCAAACAGGCTTGATGTACAGACCCTGCCTACCTGCACACAGGGAATTACTTGGCTGTTTATTATATACTATTAAGTGCTGAGTATCAGTACAAAAAAAAAAATGTTTTAGAGAAAGTAAACTGATATCTCAAAAAGAATGATGTCTCCATAAAATATTCCAGGGGCCTATTTTTACAAGAAGGTGTAATTTTTTCTAATTAAACAACTTAATCTATATTTGACAATTTGCAATAAAATTTGAAAAACTGAATTTTGAAATTTGCAATATAATGGCAGTTTTGCTTTCAACAAAGGCATTAATTGCGTCAGGAAAGTTCAGCATGAGACGGCGTGCTTTGCAAATACCTGCAGCATGCAGTATTTTTCTTGCTCTTAGCAAAAAATACACGCCACAACTGGCGATTAACTTTGAAGAATGGGAATGAGACGGCTTTGCTGGCGACGCGGGGTTTGGGAAACACATGTGAGCTGGCAGGCGGCCCCTGGAGCGCGGCACAGCTGGGCGGGGGGGGCACAGCTTGGGCGGGGAGGGCACAGC
>VZTD01003481.1:3171799-3215404 GCA_013397725.1 Rhagologus leucostigma
TGGGCGGGGGGGCACAGCTGGGCGGGGAGGGCACAGCTTGGGCGGAGAGGGCACAGCTTGGGCGGAGAGGGCACAGCTTGGGCGGGGGCGGGCGCCGCGCACCCCCTGGCGGTGCCGCCCGGCAGAGCCGCTGAGCCGCGCAGCCACGGCCCAGCCCTTCGGGCACTCGGATTTTACGGAGCGAAACTGGCACTACTCGAGCTGTGGATCGAGCTCCGAACCGACTCTGGCATCTCGGGAAATGCTAGCACAGTTTATAACATAAGAAACACAGTAAAAGGAACCATCTGCACAAGTTGACAAAGTCCTTCTCGGCACACGCATTTAGGAACAAATGAAAAACCACAAGCGTGGACAGAAGTGCAGGGTTTGTAGGTTTGTAGCGAAGTTAAAGGCCACGCACACAGACCCCAGCACTTACCCCTGTCGCCTGAAGATGTTGCCTGAATTCATCCATCGTTGTGTTTGAGATGCTCATGTCCCTGAACATCCCTTCCAGTTTCGACGTGAACTGACATCCACATTCAGTCTAGAAACACACAAAATAATCTGTTGTACCAGCACTATGAAAACAAAGCTTCTGATAGGCAAACTGCAAGACTAAAAGTTAGTTCATAAATCCCAAAAATTATATTTCTGTACATCTGGTTACTGGAATTTCCATTTGCATTACATTCAGATCTTAGAAAAGTTTCCTATCTTATATAAAGACCTAACCTTACACAGATCTTCACTTGCTTTCCTTCCCTTTTCTCTATTATTGTATTTTTGTCTTAGCTTTCTATATCACATCAAAAAAACTGCAAAAGCTTATCAAACCAAGACATACACTTTCACCTGCTTTTAGCACAATACTGTGAAGGGAAATGAACCCTATTTATATCACAAGGAAACTCCTGTTGTCTTAGGAGTGTTTCATTTTGAAGGCTGACTTCAGATTAGCCAGCAAGATTCCTAGGCCTTGTGAGAGTCAGGGACATTGGCACACAGGCAGATGTGCACAAGCTCATGCATTTCAGCTGCACATGCAGGGCTGTGTGCCCATTTCTAACCCATACTGTGATATAATGGGAAAGGAAGCATGTTAGCTTCAGCAGTTCTGGAAGAAAAGAGGACACTTCATGTCCACTGATTCATCTTGCAAATATGTGCCCTGCGCCTTCTGAATCACCAGGCTAGAAGTGTTGGAGAGGTATCTGAGAAGGAGTTAATACTGAGAAATTTGGAGAAATCTGATACAAACAGGCTTCCCTCACTGATAGAATATGAAGGTCAAAAATAAGGATCAGTGCAGTTGGATTTTAGCATCCCTCTGCTTCAGAAGTTCTCTAATCATTTATCATGCCACACAAGAAGAAGCTGCAATATAACTTTGTTTAAGATCTGTTCAACTTCAGGCTTTACTTTCTTCTCCAACTCTTGGTCTATTTAAGCAGTGTTTAACTGCTAAGGAAAGTGTGTTTCTAGAGACTGATATGAAGATTTTTTTTTTCCCAAACTACTTAATCAAAAAGGAATTGAGCATTATCACCAGTCTGCTGGTGGAGGCAATCAAAAAACAACGACACAAGCAATAACAAGATTGTACTGTGAATAACGCAAAATCTAGGATAAAACACAGTCTTCAAATTCAGTCACTGCAGTTGTCCTATTATTGAAAAAGCCTTAAACTTAGAAAAAATATTTTATTTTCTAGATTGTGCTCTCATCACAGGGGCTTTTCAGCACTTCCTTCCTTTTAGTTCCATGAAAATATTCAGAAAAACTTTTTGCATTTTCTGTTGGGGCTTTCAAAATCAACTCTGCATTTAGCAGCAATCAAGATTAATGTTATCTATACATCTCATGTAAAACCAGAAGAAAACTTATCTACAAAAAAAAAAGAAAGAGAAAACCCCCTAAGAAGTATGCAACTACTGCCTTACCTTTAATTTGGAGATCATATTCTTCTCAGAGTCATCTGAAACACTCTTGTTTGTGAGAAGCCTTCTTGCCAAGTGCTGCTTGTAATAGCGTTCAAAAACATCTTTCTCTTGCATAAACCTGAATAAAACCATTGCCTTATCCAATATAGTTTCTACTTCTTGCTCTGTTAGCTGTAAAAGAAATAATTTGCTGGTTTTAATCTTCCAGCACAAGTGTCTTACACAACCTAAATACTTAAAAGTAATTCACAGCAGCAGATGGTCTAACAGTAGCCAACAAAACTGGTCCCACGTATGATTGACAGCCGAAAGAACGATGCACACGCTCAATAAAGTGGAGTAAGAAATAGATCTAAAATGAAGGGAAAGGCAACGGCAAGGGAGAAGGGAAACAAGGAATGGGTAGAACGCCTTGATAAACACATTAAAAGTTCCTGGATAAGTTTTAAAAAGCACTGATGGAAATCAGTGTTAGGAGTATGAAAAGTTAGTTTGGAATGAAAGCTTTTAAGACTTGTTTTGCAAAGCCCATCTAGTGCCACAACAAGTAAAATGATTATTTATTTTATAAAAAAATTGAATTTACTATTTGATTCCCAAAGTGTAAGTTGCATGCTCTAATATTCAGTTTTATTCAGAGCCACTGAAGCCTCAGCTGAACCATCCTGTTCAGATCTGGGTTCTGTACCTCAGAAAATTTCACGAAAGAAGCTAAGACTGAAGGAAACAGATATACTTAAAACTTGAAGACAGATATGGTAATAGACCCCTGGTATGTAAAAACAGTAAAAAGCTGCAAAATCAAACCCTTTTCCCTAAGCAAATTAATTTTCAAAAGAAATTATTAGATATTGAGAATAGCTGCCAAACTATAAATATATTTAAGGAAATGATACATAAGGTTTCAAAAGAAGGGAGCTGCAGAATTTACTACAAGCTAATTGTTTTCTGAGGAAGTATTTGCTAGAAGTAGTTCAGGTATGCTGCTTCAGAGGTAGATGACAAGCCACACAGATCTTGTGCCTGATTTTTCTGCAAGTTTAGATCTAAAGTGTTATGAGCTCAGATGTGTTACATACACCTTTTTGAAGGTAGTACTGTCATTTCTCCGAACATAAAAATAATTCTCAGAAAAGTAGCTAAGTTTAATTCCATCCAAGTGTATAGAGCAAAAAGCATGATATTTTGAGTTGATTCATACTTACTCCCTTGACTCCCTTTTTCAGTTTATCGTCAATAAATAATGAGAGGTACTCTGGAGACCTGGAGTTGAGGTTGAGGAAGTACTCAAAGTCACCCGCAATCGTCTGCTTGAAGAGCCGATCGTTATTGAAAGATTCTTGAAGGAAGCGATCAAACCTACTCTTCAAGTCCAGTAAACCCTTGCAAAAAAGAAAAGAAAGCAAAACCATTTTCACTGAATGAAGTTACAAGCTATGAAACAATAATAGATGAGGCCATGAAGACCAGATCTACAGTCAGAGGTTCTGCAACACTCTCTGTTCAGCATTGTCAGAAAGTATCTGAAATTTCGTTTCCATTTTTACATTTCTATTGCTGCCATGAATCTCTTATAGAAGCAATTTTCAGATAAACTGTCTAAAATATTGGTGTCAAATACTGGTGCAGTTTGCTGTAATACAAGTCTCAGTGTATATACACCCTTGCTAAACAGGTTGATTTCCTGTATTTTTCAATCTGCAACTTAAAGGAGGTATTTGTTGCACTCATTAAGCCTTTTCTATTTCAAACAATATGGACAAAGTCAGTATCATAAACACAGCATATGGGAAAGCTGAGGCTAAGCACCCATTAAGTGCACCCCTAGAGCTACTGAACAAGTTTGAGGAGAAAACACAGTGCAACAACAGGCCTAAACTTGTCAGCATTTTTGCCTCCCTCTAATTTAATCCAGGGACATGTTCTGCATTATTCAGTCGCGTGTTTCTTGCTGATTAGGAGTCACTGGGAGCATGTGAAAGTTAGATAGAAGCACCAGGGACCTGAACCGAACCAGTTCTTCTGAACTAAACCACTGGACTCTTAGCATCCTTTCTAGGGTTCGTACCATCTTCGCCCAGGGTTAAAGCAACTGAGCATAGAAGGGGGAAGCATCTTAAAATCACCTGAGTACCTTGCTAAGCATGTATGATACACACAGGTTTTAAGTGAGACAGTATTTGGCAGGTAGGGGGAGAAAATTTCACTTCAGAGTTAGATTTGTAATGGACAACCACTGCCTGCAAACTGTTCAGGTTAAATGGTATTTAAGTCTTCAGGTTTTTAAGAAATTATTCATATGCGGTTACTTAAAGAAGCCATTCAAGAATTACTCAAAGAAGTAGTAATGTTTCTTAGGAACTCACCATCTCACATAAAGGAATGATCTTTAGACAGGCTAATTAATGCGTATTAGAAATTTTAAATTCAAAGTAAATCCCACTATCTGTTTACCAAGGTTAGCTTATGCCTCCTCTCCAGGAGTACACCATCTGAACAACCTGGTGTTAAACAGGAGAAACTGTTAGTACCTTGAATTACAAAGCATTTCAACATCCCTTCAAACTACTATACAAAGTTTTAAGTCTAATCCCCTGGCAATGCTTGTGCAATCATCTCGCCAATTATGCTCAGGGTGATGTCATGTTGTGGAAGCAGTGCCGAGCTATGATGGAGTTGTTTTTCTTGATGGTCTAATGCAGCTTCCACGTCTGTCTCCTTAGTGCTATTGTCCATGACAGAGTCACATGAACATGGCTGATATGAGAAGAGCAAGGTGGTTTCTCAGTTCACAGGTATTTCTCTCTGCTTCCATCACCTCAGTGGAGGTGGTGGATAAACCTTTTTGGGGGTTTTTCAGTAACCGAGTATCAGTCCCTGCCCTAGGACAGCTTCATGAGATGCTGGGGTCCATAGTGAGGGGCTGAGCTCTGCCAAAGCACATGGGTATGGCTGCAAGTCTTCCTCAGCCTCATTTTGCTCTTCACCTTTGTGACAGGAAGCCTTGATAATATCTTTATAATTAAGTTTTTATATCTATCCTTCTCAGTTAAATTTTTTATGATACCTCTTTAGGCCCATCAGGAGTGAAAATTACTTCAAAGTAATCCAGATACTTATTTTCCACATCATTTGCACCCCTCCCGCTTTTTTTTTTCTAAATCACAGCACCACAAATGTAAGAGTCCCTAATCATTAAATCCAATAATTTTTCAAGGGCATTCTCTCTTCTTTTTACCAGGCCTTGACGAGGTGATTCTTGTTCAAGCCTGGTAAGAAGTTTGCTTCAGCATTGCCAGAAAATTAATAATCCAATCAAAAATGTTTTTATACTCAAATGGCTTCTTCAAATAGTAACCAGTTCTAGCACAGTTATTGTTTTCAAACAAAACAGCAGAGACTGACAGACATACAACATTAAATGTTTCTCATGAAGAACAGACACAAGGACTTGAACCACACATTTTAAAAAACCTCAAACAATGTTTAATGAATACACACTTTCACATTAAATATAAAACATCTTCCAGCAATAGAAACACCGCTTTAAGGTTCAATGAACTCTAAAGGTTTTATATGCAAATTTCAAACCATCTTCTCAGAGACAATGGAAGAGAAAAGATGACAAAAAGTTCTGAAGCATATTTTGTGATCTTGATAAATTAATGGTACACATCACTTAGTGAGAGAGAGAACAAGAAAGAACACTCACATCTTTTAACATGCAGAACTGTTCTGTTTCTCAGGGAGACAGAATGGAATGAGTAATTTGTTATGACTGGTAAACACATTCACCTCTCAGTCACAGTTAAGCTTGCCATGAAATATTGCCATGTGATTTTTGCCTCAATAAACACTGATAGCTAACGTTACATAAAATTAAACAAAGTGGACACTATAAAGCTATTTGCCAGCAGATGTACAGCTCACTCTGGAGACACGGCATTTATGGAAACCCAAGAAGTTCCCAGCAGTTAGATAATTAGGCTGAATATGTTGTTTATTAAAAGCAACTACTAAAAGCACAAAAATTTAGTATGTACTTTCCAAGCAACTTAAGTAAGAGTTCTAAACATATCTGCAGGTTCAGAAAATGTACATTAAAATAAAGTATAAATTTAATTTATTCATAACAACCCCTTTTGAATCAATACTAAGGTATACCTTACAAATCGTGTATGTGGTGAACTGCTAATGTGGGGAATGTGGAAAAGAAAAGGAAGTTAAAGTATTTAACTACCTGAATGTAGTCAACTGGATTCTTTCCTTCTCCCTCTTCAGAAACCAGTGCTTTGCCTTGCTCTCTCAGGTACGAGCTCATGCACTCACACATCGTCTTCAGACCATTTGGCACACGGCTGAACAACTTGTACATGCAAGCAAGGTCTGCAAACAAGAATGAGAGATGATGCAGAACACCTCTGTGTGTTACACTTCTGTAACTCATTCATCTCAGAGCTAAAGCTGATAGAAGTTCAGCCACTTGAGCCACAGAAAGCATCCTGTAACAGCTCAGGCACCAGATTCTTCTGATCTCCTTTCCTTCAGCCCTGACAACATGCTGACTGCAGCAGCCTCAAAATGAAAAGCAAAGACTCTATTCAATTATTCTAGGTTGCCTGTAGCAGGGAATCTGTCATTGCTGACCTCCAGGCCAGCAAAAGATGATGCTAATGCTAAAGTATAGTGAACCTATTAGAACTTCAGCAAGATTGTATTTTCCAGTGGTATTTAAGATGGTAGCTCCCAAGATTGCCGTTCCCAAAATCAAGCACTGTATCAAAAGTTTGTTGGGTTTTTTTTGAACTAAGTTAAATCAAATAAGACAGCACTAATGAGAAGCTTCTTTCTGTATTAAAAGCAAAACCTGGTAAAAATTTGGAGTTTAATTTATATTTGTCTTAAAGCCAGTCATATACTTTTACACTACTATGTTTCATCTACCTAAAATATTAAGAAGTGGCTTAGGCTAAACATTTCTTTCCAAAAGAACAATCCATCCTTGTACATCTATGCAAAATCTCATCTTCAACAAAGCAGCATTTCCAGTCTGCTATTTACTTGAATCCAACCAAGGCCTATAAAAGTTAAACAAATTCCTGTATTTTATGGATAACCTTCAATATCCTTGCACCCTCAGCCTGAAGGTTATCTAAACTGGATATTAAAGAAAAAAGTGATTAAGTATAGTATCATCACTTTCTTTTTCAATACAGTAATTCTTTTTTTACAGCTAGGAAATGTGCTCACTTTGTGCTCTGACTATCACCTAGTAATTGTGAGGCTGCTTTAATGAACAAAGGCCATTAATCTAAGCAGCAAGGCTGTTCCCCATTCTCATGGCTTTAGTGTGAGCACTCCTTTCTAAATATAAATACTACAATCCCCCTCTTCGTTATGCTGCTTTAGAAACTTATGTTCTATATCCACAATAACTTTCATTCAGTCACTCTGTCCCACATTAACCTCTATTAGGGAAAAGCCAATCAAGCCAAGCGCTTCTGTTTCAACCACTTCAATAAGCTGCTTCTTATCCTTTAGGAACGGCCAACTCCTTTCTGCAACAATGCTACCTCCCCAAGAATTGGTCCTGCAATGCTTCTGTTTAAGTCTTCTACACAAGTACTTTTTAAATAACTGCCTGTGGGCCAAAAAATTGTGATGCATTTTCACAAATAGTAGAAGAATGGAAGCAATAAAATGGCTCATGAACAACTGGTGACAAAAACCACTACAACAGATTCGTACTTTTCTTATGAGATACTTGGTTTACCAAAAAAGTACCTGTATCTGGTACTAAATAGAAACAAGTTAAGTGTATGGGCTCTGTTTTAAGAGCCATCTAATAGTTACTGAGTATTCTCAGATGTTTGCAAAACAGAGTCACTAAGTGTTTCCACAATTACACAGGAACACAAATGTTAAGCTTGACTTATCCAATGTTTAAAAATAATAAGCAGTATCAGAAGCATTTGTGTTTCACAAATGATGCAGTCTTACCTTCTGTCTTCCCATTTTTCAGCATATGAACTAGCCCAGAGTTCTCCATTTCCACTATAGTTTTCATATGCTTGGAAATAAGCTCCCTCTCAACAACTTTCACAATGGGTTCTTCTGTTGATTTATCCAGACAATGCATCACCCGCTCTATTTCTTCATTAATTCTAGCTTCTACTTTCTTTATATATACAGAAGCACTGTTTTCAGCTAAAAATTTCTGACTTTCCATCTGTGATTAACACAAATTAATACTTTAGACTTTTTTGTAAAGGGTAAAAAGAAAACATGTCAGACCAGCATTCATAAGCAAGTTCAAATCAAACACAGCATGACCAACACATCCAAGATTTACATACACACTTAACACACAATAAAGGTTCTATTATGCTAAATGTGTTACGTAAGAGGGTACGTGCAATATAAACAAGGTATTTTTCATACTAAAACAACTCAAGCCAACCTAGTTTCCAGTTACCAAATAGAGCTCTAGCCATAGATTCAAAGAAAACAAAGATGGGGAAAGGGAAGGATCAAAAATTCCTTCCAAATATCAGTTTATGGCAGTTCTCATTTTCTTTACTGACAATGCTGAGCACATTATTTCATGTCAAACTGGTTTTATTCATGCTGGTCAGCAGAGTCTTTGGAGAACAGATGTCTTATTTTTCAGGCAGAGCTAAGTAATAGAACTTAAATGAAAGTAATTATTTTTCCTAATTTTATATAAGCACCAATGAACACCAGAACACAATGACATTTAAATGGCTGTGCAACATATGCTTCTGCTTTTCTAGAGTTTGGAGATCAGAGCATAGGACAGCTGATCCTGCGTAAGAATTGGGAGACTCACAAATTACCTTATCTAGATTTTTTTAACATGATTTTAAAATTTCTATCAATTTCCAGCAACAGATGATCACGATTACATTCAACAAGCACTCAACTGGCTTTCCTCCTCTGAGTATCTCACAAAAACCCCTCAGAAAATATTTGGAATGTATTATTTGGTGGCTGATCAACAGTTGGAGAGCCACTTGGATATGCTTAATTGCTTGACTTGGTTTATTTTATTACAAAAAATAACTCAAAAATGTAGAAATTATGAAGGAAACAAAGTTTCCTCAAAGGCAGTTTGACAGGTTTCCCAGCCTGAAACACTTTGAACCTTTCATGCTACTGGCATTTCAAAGAGACTGTGGGGGCAAAGCAGAGGTAGACTAAGTTACACGAAATAGCCTAAAGCAGGCACAAGATTAGCATGATGATTACATGTTATTGGCACCCATAGCTCAAAACTACAAATTACGCTAATTCTGTAAAATCTGTGTTACTTTTTCCTGCAAAATTAGTGACTATTTTTCTTATTTCATTTAGTGGAGATGGACATACTCTTCAAAAAAGCAACAACTATGTAAAGTACACCAAATCTGACAATTCCAGACAGTAATAACAACATTCCAAATACGGTATTAGAATATTGCTGTACCTGAAAAAATTCTGCAGACATCTCCAAAAATGGAGCCTCAAAGTCTTCTTCATAGACTGACCTTCCTTCAAGACCTAGAATCATTAACATCTGGCAAGCATTTCTTATTGCGCCTCTGCCAAAAAGTAAGTTGTTAACAACTTGAGAAATCTATGTGCTTGTAAGAGAGTACACAGCAGAATAACAACGCATAACACAATATTAACTTTAATAAAATGTAGTAATAGAAAGTCCATTCTAATCTGTTCGGTACGTGACATTTTCAAGAACACTACAGGAACAAGGTTGTTTGGTTTTGTTCAAAACTGAAGAGTTGACAATGTTTATTAATTATTTTAAATGCAATGATAGGAGCACAGGTCTCAAGTTCTACTAAGCCATAAAACAATGAAGAATATATTTCAACATATAAGAAATTAACCCAAAATACTACTTCAAAGAAAACTGCACACATAGGTCAGAACTGAGCAATTCAAACAATTGCACACATGGAAGTTGCTACGCAAAGTTTGAGGTTTTTGGATGGTTGGCTGTCTAAAAAAGCCAACCACACAAAAATCTAAAAAAATGAAAAAAACCCAAACGGAACACAAAATAAACCCCACCAAAATTCAAATACATCAGCAAGTTAATGAAAACAAAAGAAATGCATCTAGAAAAAGATTCCATTTTCTGGCAGTAGGGAACAATACACAGCTGGGGAGTATTTTTCTTTTCCTAAATTGCATGTTGGGCAATCTTAGTCACAGAACTGCAGCCAGAGTAGCAAGGAGTTTACGTATCCCTACATGCAACAGCTGTTCTGAAACTGGAGAAGCACTTGCAAACCTGCAGTTCCTTCAGCTGCAGTATCTGCAGTGGGTGGTACAAAACTTCCACTTCTATTAAACCAACCAAGGAAGCTGAGAAACAGATCTAAAACTAAGAGATGCAACTAAATTGCTGAGAAACAAACTGATCAACACATGAGGAAAAGGAATTGGAATTAAAAGATGAAACATCATAAATAAATAAATGAAAAGGTACAAGAAAATTAAACAACCTCTCAGTAGAGGGGAAACACAAGGTAGCAAGAGGCAGAAAATTGTCAAAACTCTGCTTTGTGATCAAATGCTCTGGTACAGCGTAATAATGGATCTGATGAAAGTTTTAATAAAAAAACCACAAGATAAATATTAAAAAATATATTAACAAGCTTCCCTGTTTGCCATTATGCTAAAATATAATATACAAAGAAATATGTTACTCCAGAATACGGAGAAATTTTAGCTGTGATCACAAACTTAAGTAATGAATTATTTGTGTATGTTCCTGAGTCACTCTTTAAAAACTGACAGGTATTATTTACAACCAAAGATACTCACTTACAAACGTCTTACCTGTCTACAACTTCTCCTTTCCTCTCTCTTGCAATCATATCCAGCAGAGTTTGCCTCAGATGATCCCTGATGCAGCCATAACGTACAACTTGATCTCGAAAAATTATCAGGCCCAAATTGTAGACATTCTCCACGTTGTTTTGTTGCACATACACTCGGTCCTACAACAAGGGCATAAACAGCATTAGAATTGGGAATTCACTGCATCTATGCTATTCAAAAGTACAAGAGATCAATTATTTCTCTGTAGTGGAACTACGACCAAATATATTTTTTCCCTGTCTTAATATAAAGAAATTATGTATACCCTCAAAATTCAAAATCAGTCCCATTTTCCAAAACTTCATTTACACTGGAAGTTCTACTTGGTGCAGGAGCATAAGCCCAGGATTTATGACTAAAGCATACCAGAACAGATCTACAGCCTTCCCACTTCTTAGTCTGGGTGCAGAGCAATCTCCAACTACTGACTAAATCCATAGCACTTTTTGCAGGAGGTTTTACTTATCTACTCAAACCCTGCCATCCATCTCTTTCTGATCTTTAAGAAAAATGATTTAATTTCCCTCCTCCCCAATCTTCCTACCACTCCTTTCAGGCAAAAAATAGTCAACATTCAGTGAAATTTCCTGAAATAGCATCATTAGATAAAGAGCAGCAAATACAGAGCTAAAACAAGAAGAGTTACAATCAAAATCTTTATGGATTAGTACTGCAAAATTGTACATAAGGACTTCTGTAGACATCCCTCCTTGCACCCTCCCCAAATTCACTTTCATTCAACTTGAGCAGTATTTCAAAACCTTGTTACATTATAATCTCACCCATACACCCCCAACCCCCCCAAAAAAGAAGAGAGAGAATAAGAAATATTTTACATTTCAATGTATGTTTAAATTCTATCTCCCTATATAATCTCTGTCTGTAGGAAGGATCAAGCTCCTCAACTACCCATTTTTTTCCAACTACCTTTAAAAACCATCACCAATCCTCAGATCAGCATTTAAAGACTGCATAGCCCAAAATCCCTCACACAGAATTGACTGAAAGTGCTAAGCAGACCCCAAATCTCTTACTGCTAATCAAACAAATGCTCCAAAAATTTGTCTCTCCTTTCCTCTCTCCCAAATTAACACGGAAAAAAGGAAGGCTATTAATAAAGTCACTAGCAGGCAGGAAATACATATATTTGATTAATAGCCACTACTAGGTCAGACCACTTAAAACAGTATTAAGAACAGAAAAAACTGAGTTTTCACAACCCCTTTCTGAGATAAGCAATCATTATTTTTGTTAATTTCTGTCAGGGCATAATCCATTCCTCTAACATCATAGTTTGGGCAATTACTAAAAGTACTGCTTTAATACCATTTAAGCATCGGGACAATGACATTAGAAAAAGCTACAAGTTTTGTACCCACACACAAATCTGCCTGGGATGAGATTTTATAAAAATGTACATAGCTATAACAAAACACTAATACTAAAGAATCAAATTCTATAAAGGATGGTGGTCAATTTATGAAATTAAGTATAAAGATTAGCTTCTCCACTGGTTCCACCACTATCTTAAGTGCTTTATCACACTCAGAATTAAAGAGTAAAGCTACTCAAACACATGGAAAATGAAACCATTAAAAGAACAAATGTTATGCTTCAGACTATGGAAAAAGTATTTCAAAACTGTATGTTTACATAAATTCCGCAATGTCAAAAAATAAGAAGGAACGGATGGCACACAATTTAGCAGCTGAATTCACATGGCAAAATTATTCTAATACTAATTATATGCCAGATTCCCACTTGGTGACCAGAGGAAAGCAAAACACTGGGTTCTGCAATTAATGAGTGATTTCCCACTCTCTGCCTTCAGACAGGCAGCACTTAATTTAAATGAAAAAACAAGATGGGAACAGGTCAGATAAACCTACTCTGTGGCTCCTGAAGCAAGCTCAGCTCTGTCTCAGAGCAAAACATTTATTAATTGGTCTCATGAAGTCAGTTCAGTGACTTGTGGTGGGCTAGGTATTTGGAATAGGTTACTTTTGTTTTTCTGATATTTAGAAACAGGGTTGTTTATTTTACTTCCTTATTTACACGCTTGCATCAAGAACAGAAGTAAACGTGATTCTCAAGTAAGACAAACTTAAAATACATATTCAAAGAGATGAAAGAGCAAATTAAAAAGTAGTGTCTAATACTATATAACTTGAAGAGAAAAGAATATAATTGTTATTTCAAAAAAATATTCAGGCCTCTGAAGCACAGGCAGCAGGGCATCTAAAAGGATTAAAGCCATGGCCATGACTCATCTGCATAGCTTCTGTTGTGGCAGTGCTAAACACTGCCATTGTGAAATAGTAACTCCTCTCAGTTTATCAGCAGCCTCTGTAGTAAGCCAGACCTCTCTACAATACCCAAAGCAGAGCAGCAACATTAACATTTCTGATCCTGCTGATTTGCTCATCCTTGGTAACAGATCACATTTGCTGGAAGCTCTCCCAGTCTAAAAAAAGAATCAGAAAAAGCCCCATTTGGGAACAGGTTTGATTGACAAGGCTACACACTACTGAACAGAAATCACTTCCCACAGGGAGAAGCAGTGGGTGCTTAAAGGTAAGAGTAACTTTCAGGAGACAATGATGGAGTTTCAGACAGCAATTATTCATAAACTACAATCCTGCTTACAATGCAGAATAACTCTGATCTGAAGTCACTTACTGTAAGGTACCCATAGCCACATTTTACCCACCTCTGCATGGATGCACTGCCTGGATGATGCAGTAGCCTTCAGATACCCTTGTGTATATAGTAAGTGTCTTTAATCCTAGCTCTGGAAATAAAAACAACACTTCTCCCTATTACCTTGTGTGTAAGCCATGGACAATGAGAGTCATCCATTAAAACTCACGTATCCAACCTGTCAGTGCTGGCCTAAAAAAAGACACCAGCTTTGTGCACAGCACAGATGAGAAGGGAATGCTCTGCCCTCTGAAAATTCCACAGCTGTATTTGCAGGAGCAATTGTTCACCTCTGACAGTGTGTAACTGGCACTACCCATATGCCTGTAATGCAGCCAGGGGTGTGACTGCTGCGCTCGCATACCCTGAATTGCTTTAAATTTAACAAGCACAAGTAGTAAAGAAGAGACACCACAGAATCCAGTTTAACACAGCTTCCATTACACATTCTAAGAATACACACACTCACGTTGCTTGAAGAAAAGCCCAAACAACTCCACCTCCATTGCTCCCATTCCATACAGCAACTAAAGAAAACCCACTGTAGGTATGTTTACCTATGCTGCTGCTGTGAGGCTGAATTTCAGAAATGCCCAAATGTACTTCACCACTTCAACATGTCTTAGTACCTGACTTGACTCAGCAAAGACGCTACTTAGCACATGACTTTACTGCTTCAGTGCCTCACTGCTTGTTGCAGACAGTATTACATCTACTCTGGCACCAGTTACTGCAGCCTAAACATTTAAAAAGGAAGAGAGCTTGTGCTATATCCTACAAAATCCAGTGGAACCACATAAACTTGAAATTCAGTCAGGGAAACTGGAATGTCTCAAAATAATCAAGATGAATCTTTATCGTGCAAAAGGTTGCAAAACTTCACACTGCACCTGCAACACAACTGAAACCAACAGAATTTTACCAGAGAGTAACCACAAGAGACAAGGTAATACATTTTTTAAAATGTAACTATAAGGAAAACTTGAGAGCGTCTTGTGGAAGAGGTTCGGCATGAACAACGAAATCCTGCCATAACCTCAAACAGCAAGTATTCTAGTCATTAAGCACCATAATGCACAAACCCCACTGTACAAAACAAATACCTTTCTAAAAAAGATGTATTTGAATTGATTTTTATTTTAAAAGTGGCAAAATTAATCAGAAGAAAGAAATAAAGGTGGTTTGGAAAGGTGTTTTTTTTGACTTAAATCACACAGGAGCCAATGGGTGAAAAAAAGCTGGAAAACAAGTGTGGCATTAAAACAGATACAGTTTAGTTCAAGATGTAAAATCACTAGGCTGAAGCAGGAATTCAACAGAGTAAGACCAGAATTCAAGAGGATGTTAAATGTTTGACTTTCACCGATGTCACAGTGTGGCCTGTTGGGCAATAGGTGCATTTCCTGAAACTAATAGGTAATTGAGATGGCCTACAAAATAAGAGAAGGATTGGGTCATGCTTCACTTACAAACTTATGATAATTGCATATACTTCTCCTGGTAGAACACAAGCACATCAATTAGCAATGCCTGGTGACTCAGGTTATAGAGTGTTTGGTACTTTTTTTAGATAAAATGTTTTTAATGTCAGTTATATTAAATTTGCTTGAATAAAAATGTATAAATTACTTCTGACATAAGCATATCATTATAAACCTACATGTCATTCAGACTCAACATCAGAAAATAAGAACAAATCATTCCTTATTTTATAAAGTTCTTGAAAATTGTTTCTTTGAAAAGCAGTCAGGTCCGATCTTTCACAGGTGCTTTATAATTTTGTGGTAGTGGCAGCTTTTCCAAACTTTTTGAATGAATACATATTCAAGACTGGAAATTTCTTACTCTTAGTCTCTTTTGAATGAAGAGAATTATGTTTGACTCAAGAGGACATCCCAGTGACAAAGGTGAAACTACAAATCTCTGAAAGTAGTCCTCTTTTAAACCACTGCTTATACTTGAATTTGTAATCAAAGCATGTGTTATCAACAATTTGTCTTACATCCCTCCAAGTCAAAGAAAAGGAGTCTGCCCATTGTATTAGATCTTCACACTAGATAGTTCTACCTAATAAAGATTAAAATTATAACTATAAACCCCATATTCCATTACAGACGTTTAACAAACAAAATCAGTGCCCCTAAGTTTATATAAGTATTTTGAAAGAAAATTTTCTTCTATTTTTACTATTATACTATAAATATATTTTATTGTGGATGGGGTTTTTTTCTGTTTCTGTGCGTCTTATTTTGGTACAAGGAAAAAAAAATCTGTGGGAGGCAGATAATTAGTCAAGCAGAGGGCTCAGCTGAACACCCACTTGAGATAATTAGGAACTGTCAAACAGCACACAGAAGGCTACATAGTCCAGAGGTATTCAAGCTTATTTATTATTCTGTTCTGAATCTAAAAGATAACCAATGAAGTTCAATTAACACTTGTAGGAATTTTTCAGGCTTCCATCTCCTGAAATTTTGGTGAAAAAGAAAAGGCTTGCTGGATGTCTGAACAGCACTCACGAGATTCAAAATAAAGTTAAGGCTTTGGTCTTCTGAGTGCAAAACATACTTAGGAAATGGCTCTCCTGGCCCCCCAGGAGTGGTAACTGAAGCAGGCAACCCTTCCTCAAAGAGAAAATGTTATGGCCTTTAATACACTGGTCAACCCACTAGAACAAGGAAAGCTTATAAGCCAGTTTTCTCTGCGACTGTTTGAAGGATCAAATTTATTGATTTTAAGGGCAGCAGATAACATTGCATTATCCATTACTTTGGACAATCCAGCACCTCCTGTGCTGAAATAATATATAATATTTGGCTAGAACACAACAGCTACTCCCCTAGAAAGCTCTGGATTCCATCTTCTAACCTTTCTGAAAAATCACCACTACCTTTGGTAGATTAATCTAATCATTACCTATTCTTGATAATGCGTAAATGCAGATAGCAGCAATTGATTTGTATTTGTCCTTCTCAAACAGATTAGGGAGTCCAGGATTTCTCACAGCAAAGACAGTACATCTTCAAAATAATCTGTCCATCTTCCTTTTGGCAAGATAAGATACACAAATCATTCAGTGTCACTGATGGTTTGTTTTATTTCAGTAGAGAAAAGACTACATACTCAAGATAGAGAGGGCTGGATAAAATGCCAACTCCTCCAGCATGAAGGCCAGTAAATCCATTAAAAAAAAAAATGTCTGTGATGCTGTAATTAGTCCAAATTCTTTATCTTGTAGTAGCTTATTGACCAAAGAGGACTTCACAGCTAATACAAACGTGGTCAGTGCCACAGCATGAGATCTTTAACAGCAACAAGACAAGATCTTAACTCCAGTTGTTTAGCAAATAGAGTACAATTCCAGTTAATCTGCTTTTTGGACCAAAAAAGTCCGTTATTGTCTGTCCTTCACTGTCAAGTACTGCATTAATTATTGTATTTAGGATGATATTTTGGAGGGAAAAAAAATTTACACAAAAACCACAGCATCTCAACACTTCCTTTTGAAGTCAAAACCTTTGTCTAGGAGCTAAGCAAAAATACTCTATTGCATCCTAAAACACCCCCAGCATTATGGGAATTTTAATACATACCAGCTACCTAAAGCATAACACAACTCAGACACAAAATGTCAGGCCCTCTCTCTTAAAAAAAAAAGCCTTTTCTGTTGGCCATAGGTAAGAAACGATGAGCATGTAACCAAAGATCACATTCTATGTACACTGCTTAATCTTCTACACAAGTTCTTCATGAACAGCAAAGGATCCAACTAGAATTTAACGTTCAAGGACACACACTGTACCTAAGCAAAGTTATCCCCTCCAAATCCTAAAGCTTACAGAACAACTACACTGAAGTTTCAGGAGGCTTTACACCATTGTGCTTTCCATAGAAAGAAAACACCACTACCTGAACTAACATCTAAAATCTGCCAGAATGGGTCTGACTAGCTTATTTTGTAAGAACCGCAAAGTTCAACTATTTTTTAGATCAATTTTTCAAGTGATAATGAGATAACCTAAAAGATGAATCCAATTACAATTTGTCAAACACCTGTAGCAGTCTTGCATGCACACAGAAAATTCTAAACAAGGGACAAAGAGCAGTCTATGGAAAAAGAGTGGTAAGCATGCCTTGGTTTTTACCCCTCTAGTTTAATTGCTTGGATTTGTCAAAGACAGTTTATTACACTGTAAAATGTGTGAAATAGCAGAATACCCACCATATACATCAGAATGTCTCTAATCATCACCATTGCTGTTTGATGATCATTCCACGCTTGGTTTAGTGTTTGTAGAAAGTTGTTATTCAAGGAGTTTAACACATCTTCTCGCACCTGAAGGAAAAAAAAAAAGATATATTGACATAAACTCAAGTCAGTTTCTCCTGCAGCATTTAAATCTCAAACTTAGCTTCAGCACAAAAATTTTTGCTCCTCTGTGGATGCGAATTTTGCGAACAAGTTCTTACTTTTCCTGGGTGCTGACTATCCCTACCTTGTATTTCCCTTCTGTAGAAAAATAAGTAAGAAAAATCACACTAAAAACAAGAGAAACAAAATAAACATGGGTTTTAAATTTCAAAGGAATTCCTGAAATCTCAAATGTTAAAAATAGTCTTTGACAACTCCTCAAAGCTTTTATTTCCTGTATTATAGTGTTTCAATTGCTGGTAATTTTACTATCACAAGTAATTTCAGAAGATTGGGTAGTAGTGGTAAAGGCTACAAACAGGAACAAGTACAGGTGGAAAATTGGCCAAGATGACATTTAGAGAGACAAGCTGAGACAGCATAAAGATATAGCAAACAACAGTTCTGAAAGGAACCAACTGCTTGGTGAAGACCAGACTCTTGCATTAATACCAACAACAAGACTTCATAGAAAAAAGAAAGTCATCTTTGTTTTTTATGAATGTATTTACAATTTGCAAGTTGATCTGTCTCATCAGCTTCAGACTTTATGCCTCTCTGCCACTACTCTCCCTACTAATAAAAAAACCCATCCAGTTTCATATTTTGATTTTACACAGTAGGCATATACTGCAGTGCTCAAACTTGAAACTAATGTGAAAGAGAAACCTGTGGGAATGTAAAAAAATTGTATCAGAGTTAACAAAATGTGGGGATTGACTTTTGACATAACATGCAAAATATATTCTGCCCGCTGTTGTAACCAAACAGAATGTTCACATTTATAGATTTGCATGGATACTTGGCTGATAGTGTAAATTTCAGTGCAGAGATTCATACAGGGAAACAAAACACACATGCCAAGCAGCCACAAGCTGCACCAACGTCTCATGCAACCACCTGACAGGCTTCGTTCTGTCATTTCCGTTTTATGAAGTTATTAGGCCAAACCAGGGTAACAGAATTCTGTCTGCCACACTACTAGATACATTGACAAACTCAGATGAGCAAACCAGAGACAGAGCATGGCACATCATCCAACACAATGGTCTCAAGAAGCTCTGGAAACTTATCCCAGTAATATTCACCTTGTTACTGCATCCAGGCAACAAAAGTACGCCTAAGTTGTTCAAAGCTTTCTTACATCCTCAAACACCTACTCTGCAGACCTGAGCACGGCCTCTCCTCCTTGCTTTTGGAAAACATAATATGCAGTTATAAGCACTGCTTAGCTGCCTCATTCTTTCTGATCATGATCATCATTTACCCTCTGGTCTCCCAAATGTGTGCTCTCTTGTCACCCAATCTCCACAGTTTTTAGCCAAAACATAAATATGCATTAAAAACTTCAGCAGACATATTTGTGAAGAATATGCAGAATCTCCTAGAACAAGAGAAACAAACATGATGTGGCTGCTTTCACTTCTTTGGTCAGTATGGAAAAACACTGGAAACATTACTTGGTAGCTCATCCACACTGATAAAATTTACCAAAGCATGATTAGATTATAAGCACAAATAACCAAGGGTAGTTATTGATCAATTTTATGATAACCTTTATTTTAACAACACAGAGGCAGCGTGCCTTTATAATTGCACACATCTCACACCCACTAATCCTGCTGGGCCAGCCAGGGCCAAGTCACACACCAACTGGTAACAAAATGGGGTGGATACCTGCCACCAGGTAGCAGTGACAACCTGCTCCCAAGCAGACACCAGCAGGCTCTGCAGTAGTGGCACCTCTGTTCCATATGGTATGCCACGTGGATTTCTGGAAATGGGCTTGAAATTCAGGAACGGGTGCTGTACAACGGAACTACCTTCAGAGTTTCCCTGTGAAGCTTCTCAATGACATTCTTCTAGGTTTATTTTAAACTGCAGAGAGCTTTGGAAAGCCATTCTTTCAGCTGTTAAAAAAGCCAACCAAACTATTGCCAAGCAAATTATTGCTTACAACAACTTTCTAGTTAACAAGTGTTCAACACATCCCTTGTATGGGCCATTAATTCAGCAATACTACAGGGAAACTGCTATAATGCACAAAACTTCTTAGCCATGCAAAGGTGCAGAATCACACCACTTTGGAGGAATAAACGATCTGAAGTAAAAAAATGTCCACACTCTTTGAGCAAGAGAAGAGACACAGCTGCTACTCTGCTAAAGCCTTAGAAAATTTCATCTCAAAGATTTTTATCAGCAAAATGTTACTTTCAATTAGCTGAGCTGGTAGTGATTTCTGTGACAATATTTGCAGTTATGAAGTAAATTGAAGGGAAAGCCAGCTTAAATAGGACTGTCCATACGCAGACTTACACGAAAATAAATTAGCAACTTCATAATATATGTAAGGTCTTCTTATAGTTGCAAGGATGAAATCTTGTGTGTAACTTCAGGCCCAACTGTATTTTATACTGGATACAGCTCTTCAGGAAATACAGAACCCTCCCCCCACCTAAGAGTAGTTCGTCGGCATAAGCTTTCAATACCTTAAGTGTACACAAAGAAGACTTATGGCCTACTATTTCTTTCTCTCAGTGCCTGGCCTGATGCAGCAGCACAAATAGTTCAATTATGTAATCTCAACTACCGTAAGGACAGCCAGAACCTCCTGAGGGGAGCAGCAGTACAGAACAGCACTTTCTGAACTAAGGCCTCAAGCTCTCAGAACTTTTATTATAGAGTTTCTTTTAGAAAAATCCAAGTAGTCTAAAAGATAATATTCTAAAACTTAAGAGTCCCAAGTAGGTTAATGGATTGACTACCAGAAATGTCTGTTCATCCCTGCAGCTGCTATCCTAGTGCTGAAAGGAAAAAACAAACACTGAAGAATACCGGGGATTCTGCACTGTTACGTACTTTTGAGCAATTCCCTCACATCCTTTTGCCCTCTATATAATAGCAGACTTGCTCAAGATCATCTGAAAACATCATTAAGAAAATATAAAGGCAGATATAACACTTCATACATTGTCAGTGAGGCTTACAGTACACTCTAATGCTCAATAGGTAATTTGCCTCCTACACAACTTCTCATGTCATTCCTCCCTGTTTCATTGATGTTATGGAAATAATTTCAAACTCCCCGATGGAGATGACTCATCTCTCCCCTTTCTCTGCAACAGTAAGAGCAAATTTTAAAGCTTGCAAAGGATCCCAGACATAACTTTCTAAGTCCCAGAGTAGACACGCTTCTTTCAGCCTGTACCTGCACAAGCATCCCACAGCACTCCTTCTGCACTGAACACTGCCACCATGACCAGCTCTGTGCCCTCCTGACCAAAGGTGTTCTCACATGCCTGCCTGTACCATTATTCTGAGATAGCAGGTACTGGACAGACCCCTGAGGGACACCACTTGTCACTGATGGCCATCGGGACTCTGAGCCATTGACCACAGCCAATGGGTGCGACCACGCAACCAATTTCTTATCCATTTAACCCCACTCATTGAATCTATCTCTTTCCAATTTAGACAGAAGAAGGTTTTGGGGGACCATGTCAAAAGCTTTACAGACATCCTGAGAAATGACATCTGTAGCTCTTCCCTTGTTCACTGATGTGGTCACTCCTTCATAGAAGGCCACTGTGTTGGCCAGGCAAGACTTGCCCTTGGTGAAACTGTGCTGGCTGTCTCAAATCACCTCCCTGTCATCCACGTACCTTAGCACAGCTCCTAGGGGGATCAGTTCCATGATCCTCCCAGACACAGAGTTAAGGCTGACAGGTTGTAGTTCCCAGGGTCCTCCTCTCTACACTTTTGAAAGATGGGTACAATGTTTCCCCTTTTCCAGTCACCTGGAACTTCACATGACTTCTCAAATATCATGGAGAGTGGCTTATCAACTACATCAGCCAATTCCCCTCAGGACTCTGGGATGCACCTCATTGGGCCCCACACTGATTTATGCATAAAAGGAACATTAAAAATATTATCCTGTAAACTTTTTAATTTCAACTTTTTTTTTTTACTGTAACACAAATGATGTTGCTTATCATCAAATGGTTTAGGGAGCTGTAAACTAAGCTCTGGGTGTTTTAAAAACACGTAACAACATTTGACTAGGCTTGAGAAGTGTGAAGGAAGACCATCCACATCAAACTACAAGACTGTCAATGGGCAAGAAAGGGAGAAATCGGTGAAGTACCAGATGCACAGGAATTAAATACTTGAATTAAGATGAAAAGTTTCAATACTTTCAAAATTCAACAGTCTTTTTAAACAGCTCTACATGTACTATACTTAAATAATGATGTCCATACACAGGTCAAGACAAGTTTTAGCATGTTCTTACCCTGTAGTAAAAACAAGGTAGTTCAAGCCAGCTGACTCCTCTCAGTGGTGCAGAGTGCCTGGCTCACTTTTGCCTTCATCACACAGCCAGAACCTGGTGATTTGGAACTACAAACCACTGGGGTCTGCAAGTCTAAAACCAAGCATACTTGATAGTAACTCGCTTGCATCACCTTGTCTTGATCATATTTGCACCTATTTTTTTATTTACAATTAAAAAAGCTGCAAAGACAGTGCACTGTATAACGTTTCCTTGTTGAGAAGTTAAATACTTTCCTCATTAGTGTTTGGTTACTAATTAAAATGCTGAATAAGCACAACTTTCACCTGGCAATTAAACAAGCATAAAGTGTAAATACAACTCTTAACCATGCCTCGCCAAAAATGAAGGCTTGTGCTTTCCAAGCTTTAAAACTACTTGTAAAAACAACTGAACATATACATTGCCTCTACCTAGTCTCTTCATCTCTTGGTAATTAACCAGCATGACTGGAATACCACAGGAACGCAGATTTTTTCTAAAAAGATAATCCAGAGATGTGGGCAGCAAATGACAACTATGGCTCAACGATTATTGCAATTTCAAATTCGGGGTTGGCTCCTCAGCAGTGCTCCCTGAACTGAGTAGAGTTCTTCAGTAAAATCTAGTCATCTGTGAACACTTCAATTTTTATTAAAGTAACAAAATTTAATGAACAATATTTCAGCTGGCAAAATCCCCCTCTTCTAAATTCCAGCATCCACCACTGATTCTCTGAATAGAAGTTTCAAAAAGACTTGTGATGAGAGCATGTATTGTTCATTAGCTACTTTAAATTTACCAGAGAATTGCTCTTGGAAAGAGACAGCGAACATAAAAGATTTTGCTAAAATTTCTATGACAAAATGTGAGGCTAAACAAAACTTCTTTTTTATCTATCTTACAACAAGTACTAATGGCACAAACATAAGATGCCATTACAGAACTGGTCCTATTCTTGATAAACAATGCATTTGTTTTTTCATACTTCCATCTCTAAGTGCCTCAACATAATGTGTCTAAGCAAACATTCAAAAGGGACAAACAGTAGCTTTGAGCCTATATAAGTTTTTGTTACTGTTCAGAAATTTTTGGCATAAGTCACATTTTTTTAGTCTTTTCCTGGGATTATTTAGTTTATAGGCTGCCATCAGAATAATTTAGCCTCCTCAACTCTACAGCAATTAACTACTAAAACTCAGGTAGCCTTTCAAAAAGCTTTGGTCATCTATTTTTATGTTACCCACACACGGATATAATTTATCTTTAACACATTAAAGATCAGAATACTAGGTCATCAGAAAAGATTTATTTTAAAGCATCAGATACAGAAGTATTAAGTGTCAGAAAGGCACTTCTCTACACTGCTATCTGTGCAGCGCCCTCAGCCTCTGCACTGAAAGTACAAACTCAGAATCTTCTGCTCTTTCGTCAGCCTGACACAATCAGCACTTCAGAATAATTAATTCTGCAAATGCATAATTTTTAATACGTAAAATAGCTAGGAACTAAGATAAATTGCAGAATACCTAGGAACAAAGATAAAAAACACTCCTCAAATTAAACCAGGATAAACTAAAGCCTAGGAATAATAGAAGTTTAGTGCCATGATTATTAAGTGCATAGGCATACACAAGAACAAGGCACAAAAGCCTCAGCCATTTGCCACATTTTATGTGAATAGTACAGATTACGAATGCATAGATAATGAAACCAGAAGTGTTTGAGAGTCACAGATGTGCTACAATTATAGAAAAGAACAGCAAATTATTTAGCCACTTCATAGAGGATGTCTCCTCTGGTGCAAACAGTAAAAAAGCCCCACATTAAAAGCAGTTTTAGATTGTACTTGTCTGGACCACACCTTTGAAAACTAAGATTTTATAAAAGAAATAACACATTTCTCTGCCACAGTAGTAACTTCAGTTGGAACGCACAAAGAAGTCCCCAAGCACCCTGCATTATTTAGCCATAAATCTCCCATCCATTCTCTGTAATTCAGCCAAAAGTAATCACCCAAGACACATGACGGTCTCTGACTTTCTTTTTTCAGATCTTGTAAAAACGGGACAAACATTGATACTCCATCTGAACCCACAGCCAGCATATGGGATCAAGGCGGACACATATCTCCCTGCTATGGATGTTTCCGTGAGGAGTAAGGCAGGCAGCTCCCATAGGCTCAGAATCCTATTGCCACAAAATATTATCTGGAGTCCTAAAAAGTGAGTTTTAACTTTTTCCACTTTCCACATATTTATTAATCAATTCTAAACTTCTCTCAACGACTAAAGAAGTGATTCTATGGTTTAACACAAGACCTGAAGATTCCTTTTCTCAGATGATACATCTTCAGAAACAGAAAGTTTCGGATGTCATTCTGACTGACTTACATGGTTTTGCAAAGGCTGCCATGGTAGAGTGCGAACTACTCAGGACTTTTGCTATTGCTGAGCTGCTGGTTTTGAACAGTGCCTAGCGCCTCTTCAAATAGCATAATCCCAGCACAACTGTCTCATTAACTTGTGAATTAGTTCATTAGCCCATAACAAACAAGTTCTTACATTGGTATTTATTTTGTTCCACGGATGAAAAAACTGACTAGCAAACAACACAAAATTTGGCCTAAGAAAGTCACAAAATGCCACCAGAAGTGCCACAAACCTTTACAAAAAATTATCAGCTCTTAACAGTTATTCTTCAAAAAAAAGTTGTTTCCTGTTACACATTTTTAAGTGCTTCCTATGGTCTGCCTTCCATCAGTAACTTACAGCAAACAGTACCTGGAACATGAAATCATTTGAGCTTGATGTTAGCTCTCTGCTACCATTTCTGAGAGAAGCTACACAACTGCAACACAAGGTAACATTATAAAGTTAGATTTTCTGTCATTTAAATAACTGTTCAGAATTCTTCCATATAAGACACTTCTATTTTAATTCATAAATGGACAAACCTTGTTTATTAGATGCTCAGTGACCACTTCTCTTAGTCCAGTGTAGAGTTTCTCACCATGTTTATGCAACACCATTGTATAAGCATTTCTATACAGCTCCTCAAAACTGAGACCGCTATTGTTCTTACGCTGAATCTCTTGGATTGCATTTTTCAGAAGATCCCAAATGCTGTTCACATATTTCTCATCCATAGTCATCTGTAAAAATAAAGCATTACGTTACTGTTTAGAACAAGAAAAAAGAATATAGATATGAGGTAATTGCTCTGCCCCATCTTGTTGATTCCATTATCACAAGATTTCTCAAACTTTTTTAAAAGAAAAACAGTATTTATGAAACTAGTACAGATTTCATGGAATACTTATGAAAATTGTAATTTGTAAAAGTTTAATGGTTTTTCATTTCAGAGCTGCAAATCCCCAGAATCCAACTCCAGAGCCTTTGCAGGTGCAAAGGCAGGTAACCGTGGACACGAGTCTCTTCCCTACTCTTCTTCCAGTGTTACCACTGATAGACAGTTAACTGTCATTCTGTATTAACACATTAT
Source organism: Rhagologus leucostigma (assembly GCA_013397725.1). NCBI lineage: Eukaryota > Metazoa > Chordata > Aves > Passeriformes > Rhagologus > Rhagologus leucostigma. The sequence goes on from VZTD01003481.1 coordinate 3,197,559, forward strand.
TTGGCACCTCATAATCCGTACTGCTTAATCTGTTATTCAGATGCTGTAAATGTCAGTAAATACACAGAAAGAAAGAAAAAAGAAAGATTCAGAGGAGAGAAAATCTCATAAAAAATAGCCTCAATACAACAGCAAACTTCTATCAAATACTTAGTGTGAATCATTTCACAGTCATGCTTTACCAATGCAAAGGTGCTTCAATAGATGATGTTTTATAGATAAAGCAGTATCTGAGATTGCAAGTAAGTGTAGCAAAAAAAAAAATCAGATGTCAGTATTGCTTGAAGTCTGTGATTCAGCCAAGTTTCATCACTCAAATAAAAAAAAACCCAAACACTTTTAAACTGAACCAACTTAAAAAAGCAATATTTAAAGTTAAGTTTGGTTTAGTTTATACAAAATCAGGAACTGATTTAGCATTTTATAGCTAAAGAAAAAGGCTGAAGAGAGAAGGGGAAAAAAAGCTGCTATTGCCAGAATTACTATGGGAAGTGAAAATATCCCAGAGTCTATCAATACTGTCAAAGTAGCTTTGAAAATAGGAGCTGAAAGTATTAAAAGAATAAAGAATAATGGTATGACATGACATGACAGAGGAAAATCATGACCAGCTCTAATCTACCTCTCCTCCTTCCATCAAAACGCACTAAGTGAATAGAGGAAAGATGTGAAGACTAGATTGGACTACATTTGTAATCAAACACAATTATTTAGCAGAATTTTTTTCATTCCAAGTATATCTTAACATGTATTTTCAAAATATCATATCAGGTTTTCTAGGCATGATTAGTAACAACACAGCTCACAATAAAGATGAGCCATTCACTTCCTTGGAAGGGAATGCGCTTCTGAATAAAATCAAAACAAGACACAGTCTTCTATCCTGATCATCTTTTGGAGTTTAGGTTAAATACAAGGATTTTTATTACAAAAAGAATCCTATTGCTACTTTTTCCACTCCTCTGATACCAGACCCATTTGACTACTAAACTCTATGTACCCCAAACTTAAGATGTGTCATTACATATCTAAAAGCAAAAGCAAAATAAAATCACAAACACGTTGAAAAATTTTTAGCTCCCTATCTCCTAAAAGCAAAGCCTCAAAGTAACAGAGGAATGGTGGATGGAATGTCACAGGTCCCTCCACAGTTCTTCCTCATTCTGCTATGCACAGCATTGAAAGGTCAGTAATTTTGGTTTTAATTTGCATTTGCTACATTGGTGCTTCTTCAGGGAAGTTATTTTCTACAGCCTCCCTGAACCAGCAATTTTACAAGTACTGATAATGAAGGCAACCATTTAGATTTGCAGACAGCAATCCAAGTAAAAGCTTTTCAGCTTTCCTTTCCAAAAATCAAGGTTTTCAAACAAAGCAGAGACTCCCCTTGCCAATCAAAAAACTCTCAGCCAACAGGACCTTTTTATCTCAACTGCAATTTAATTGAACATTGTATTCTAAGAAAAGGTATGATCTGTATAAACCAGACAAATCACTGGGCACCAGTTCGCAGAGGTATTACAGTGCTCCTGTTTCTGGGTTGGTCACAGTGAACATCTCTGTATGTTACACACAGAGATAAAGCAGTACATCTGATAATTCAGATCTGTTCAGCAAAAAGCTAAAAGTAAACTGTTTAGTTCTTGTACTTTTAATCCAAATGCTATCAAAAAAATGAAGGAATGATTGCAACATTATTTGCTCCAAAGTCCCTGAATACAAACAAGAACACAGAGCTCTTTGCCGCTTAAAAACTGACCCACCACGAGCTACTCTGAAAGCACAACAAAGGTCCACAGAAGGTAATTTTAAGGAGTACACATCTCCATAGGACAAATACACAGAAATATATGAAAAAGTATGATAAAATGATCTTACTACCTTTGAGGATTAAGCACTAAAAACTCTGCTTTTCAATGCAGCTTCCTATTCTGCTTCTGACTCAGATTAACATCTGTGAGGTTTTAGGGGAACAGGTTTGCTCAAGTTCTAGGGTATCAAGTTAGAAGAGCACTGCCTTCCAAAAAGATCTAGCATAGCTAACTTGTTTGCAGCAGTGTTTTCTAACAAAGCAAATACTCCTAATACTTTAAATAATTCCATTCTATTTGGCAGTAAGTCACTGCAGTAAAGTTTGAGCAAAAATGTATTATTTCCTCTCTGCTGCTGAAAAGTTGTTTAGCATTTGAGCAGAAGAGGTCTTCCTGTATTCTCAAGAGTATGTAAGAATTGCAATGACTAAATCTATTCTCAGATTATTTAACTCCTAAGTTCATCTCTTTTCATCCCCATTCCTTAAGTCAGGCTTGTAGGCATATTTAAAATCCAAATAGCCAGTAAGTTTTTGATGCTGCTGGAACACTGGCATTCTTCAGAATTCTCTACAAAAGCATCTCTGAAAACAGAACTGCGATCCTAATCCCCCAGTCTGACCCAACAATGAAGATTTATGCAACTCTCTAGATCCCTAGCAACAAAGTCTGTAAGTGATCCACTTCCACAAATACAGGATCAGAGCCCAGATGTTTTTCTGTGTTCGTTCCCAGATTTCTTCTAATGGTTATATCTTAGAAGTGAAATCCACAGTTAGAATACAGTTGCCTTGCTTGTGTCTTGTATTCTTGCAGATTTAAGCAGAACCCAGACTGCTGCTTCTGCTGGTCTTTGAAAAAAACCACACAGGTTTGGAAAGGCTTTCAGAAGCAAAATCCCAGTAATTTCAGTAGTGTCTACACCCAGATTCACCAAGATAGTAAGAAGCCAGTATCCAAGCAGAGGAAATGTGTTAATGTACTCACGCTTATCTGAACATTACCTTTCTTGGGGAATGGGAAAGCGACCAAGTCTGTTATTGGCAGGAGAGAGAGCTGTTTATAAGAAGCCGCTGGTTGGAAAACTTCCACACACTGCTGCCCAAATGCTAATGATTCAAAGATGCAACTCGAGCACAAACATCTGAACTCAGAGTTTAGCACAAGTACATCTTGAGGAAATTAGACTAAAATGTCATTGTACATGAAAGTGCATCATTTCACAAAAAAGGGACTGCAAAGGACTCAAAAGGTCCTTTATTCCACAGTGCAGGATGCGATACACTCAAGCCCCTTTCTTTAACAGTGTTTGTCTACCCTATTAAAATCATCAAGTCAAATAAACAATCACTGTCAGCAATCTATTGCCATTATCACCTGTAAAGCAGGTAAAGCTGGTAACAGTCCTGAAGAGACTTCTCAGTCTCTCCCTCCTAGAAGCTTACAGGCACCACCTCTTCCCAGTAACCTACCAGCATTCAATCAGAACGAGCAAACAGCTCAATTCTGGTTGTTTCTTGATTAACATGTAACTTCATACAAAATGTTATAGGCCCCCTTCTAGTCATGTACTTCAAAGGGAAGTGCAACATCCCATTCCTAAGGGGAAGGAACAACCTCATGCATTAATACCTGCTGGGGCCAAATGGCTGGAGAGCAGATTTGGCAGAAAAGAACCGGAGGCTCTTGGTGGACATCAAGTTAATGACAAACCAATGGGCCCTTGAGGCAAAGAAGATTAATGGTATCCTAGGCTGCATTTGGAAAAGTTGCCAGCAGGCCAAGAGCTCGACTCAGCACCGTGCCCAGTTCTGGGTTCCCCAGTGTAAGAGAGACATAAACATACTGGAGAGAGTTCAGTGAAGGGCCATGAACGACCCTCTGGAGCACCTCTCAAAGGACAGAGCCAGCCTAGAGAAACCCTGCAGGGATCAAATCAGTGTATGTAAAATCCAAAGGAAGGGTGTACTGGAAAGGGAGCAAGCCTCTGCAATGGTGCCCAGTGACAGGACCAGATACAACAGGCACAAACACAGGAGATTCTTCATGAACATCATGAAAACTTCTTTGTTGTGTGGGTGACCAAGTACTGGCACAGGTTGCCCAGAGAGGCTGCGGAGTCTCCATCCTTGGAGATATTCCAAAGCCATCTGGATACAGTCCTGAGCAACCAGTTCTAGGTGACCCTGCTTGAGCAGTGGGGAGGACACCACGACCTCACGAAGTGCCTTCCAACCTCAGCCACTGGGTGATCTGGTGATACACATTACAGCTGCAAGCTGAGGAAGCCAGAAAACCAGGGCTGCCTGAATAAATGTGACCTTTTCAAACTGCCTGTACCAGTCTTCCAACGGAAATGCATCGTAAGATAACAAAGGTGAGGAACAAAATAGTTGTGGTCACCAGTAGAACCTGGTATTTGTTCCCTAGCTTATACCAACTACAGTCAAAAAATGACACTAAAATTCCCAGATGCAGGAACATCCAACATAGCTGCTGCTGGAAATCCATATTACTTTACAGAGGAATAAATGCTTTGGGGTATGATTTCCATTCTATTTACTTTAATTTTTACAAAAGTTTCCTCTGAACACTACTTCATTCCATATTCTTGTCAGTTTTTTTAACTTGTCATCATTTTGCCCTTAACACTACAGAGCTTGCTCCTTTTATATAACCATGCTTGAAACGCTGTGAATTGCAACAAAAAATTACAGGAGTAAGCTGCTAAGAGCCTGCTGAACTCTTGATAGTCTACCCAGCTTAAAGTAGCTATTTAGTCTTCTCAACAAGAGGTGGTTAAGAAAGAAGTGAGGAAGAGGTAAATAAATGTCCTACAGAGCGTCAGGAGGAGTATCCACAAAGGTACACCAGCAACAGAGACACACAAACCAGTACTCTCAAGACTAGTGACCAGACACAGCTTCTAATCCTTCTTGCAGAAGAAATTTCTAGACAAGTTCTATAAAGTTCCCACAAAGATCTCAGACCAAACAGGCCATTGTTAAATCTCAGAAGTCTTAACACTGTCAACACACTTGCAGGACATTTTTACTCTCAAAAAGGTTGCAAACACTACTACTCAGTTTTTCTACAGGGTAGCTGCAGAGAGTTTATCACGATTCTACACATCAGCAGGTGAAACATGTCAATCTGAAAGTGATTACTGCAGAACAAGGCTTCTCAAAGTCTTCCAAAAAAGCAACCATCTGCCTCCTTCCTCTCCATGACATCCTTCACAGGTCTAATACCACAGAGCACTGGGACAAGAACGAACTGAAATTACAGAATACAGGTGTTTATGCTCTCTACCTTGAAGGAAGTGAGTGGGTACCAACAATTAAAGTTAGTTAGCAGTGTTGGGAGTAACATTTGTGCCTAAAAATTGCAACCGATTCTCACTCCCCCATTTCCTATCCCTCAGCAGAAAAAATGAGAAGGGTCTGACTGCTGTCATCTAAAACTGCCACCACAGAGGCACAGTCCACGAGGCAAAGGAGACTATCACCAACAGTCTTCCCTTCCACTGCAAGACACGGCATTCATCAAGATGGTATTAAATAGTCTGTTACACAATAACTCAGTATCCTTAGCCTGTATCCCTCATTCTGGATGAAGTTTGGCTGAGGTTATCCAGAGAAGGGCAAGAGCAGCACATTTCCTGCCTCAGAACCTAATCACTATTTGAATTTTTATAAACCCTTTGAATACTGCTAATTTAAAAGACAAAAATTTACAATGACAAAGATATATTGTCTAGCATTTGGTCCAAGAATATCTCTGAAAAATGGCATATTAAGATATGGAACTACATTTTTTTCAACTACAGAGCAGATAAAATGTACTCCTATTAATGTCAAATGGAGAGCTCAATATCCACACTTTTCTGAGTTCTGAACTTTTCCTCACTATGTAACCATGAGTATTTCTGGAAGAGAATGCATGGGCGACACACACTCTCCCACAAAAAAAAAACAACTGGTCTCTGAACAACCAAAACCACCACACACAAAGTTCCACAAAGTTCCTCAACAGTGTTATCTGAGCAGGTTGACTGTGACACACCAAAAACATGACTGGAAGCTAAGAGAAGGAGCATGAAGAAAGTAAGAGGCACCCTGTCTCACTGCTCTTCTCCTGAATCTGGGCTATTAATCTTAGGACATCTGTCAAGAGTCACAGGGAAGACATAGAAATGTGCTACCAAAACTGTCCTAATAAGTAGGACACCTTTTGCTCCTAGGTGACCTTTAGCAACAATCAAAGATGACAATAGAGTATTATCCACATCTCCTAAGGAGTGTCAGGAAATGCCTATTACACTATTATACTCCCTCAGAGGGTGTGGGGGGTGGGGGGGGAATCAATGCCTATAGCTTGCTTATGACATCTGCCAGTTGTCATTTACAAGATTGAATATTGACACAATTTTTAGTATCTGTTATATATTCAACTCTTCCATTGATATTCAACCATTGCCCTTGTTTGGGTGGACAAACCCTACAATAAACTTCTCCAGATTCCTCCTGCAAGAAATTCATAGCCTGCACCATGTTCCATTCCAGGCTCAAAAGATGAGCTGAATAACCAGCGCTGAGTGAAATCCTCTAAAGGCCAAACTCTAGTCTCACCCTCAGAAAGGCTTGAGCCTCTGCAGGCAGGGCTCCATGACAATACTTACTCAGTAATAGAAATGCAGGAATTGCAATACCCACCTCTCCTTCCCAGGCTTTACTCAGCAGAACCAAGTAGAACATGCAATTAAATCAAAGAGGAGTCCTTCTCAACTGAAACATCCAAGAGCTGCAGTGTTTTAGGCGAAACCCTTTCCTCCTCCGCTGTGCTTGGATGGGTTCTGCAGCACTGAAAAACTGTTCTGCCAGCACAGGGGAGATGAGTTAAGCAGCCTAAAAGTGACTGCTCCTTAAAAGAAGGAGTCACCTCCTGCACAATGACTGACAGATTTGGTTTACCTCCAAGGCACTGTATCAGAGCATGCTGGTCTCTTCACAAAACAAGTGCTACTTTGGGGTAGGAGCTTGAAGAGGAAGGAGGGTTGGTTGGTTTTAAGCTTTACAGCAAAATGTAATATGTTCCAAGAACTTCCTTTTCTAGTAAATCCCAGGAAAATGATTTGTTTCTTCTCTCAAAATGTAACATTTGCCTGCATTATAGCTAGGCCTAACAGGAGTTTCACTATACAACAGTAACGTTTAACAGGCTATATGAAAAGTTTACAACAAGTCTCTAATAGAACATGTAATACTGCAGCAACAGTTTTGACATATTTAGGCAACTAAACAAAATTAAGGATCAGATACTCATTTATCTTACATATTTTATGAACCAATTCAGAATTCAGAGACTAATCTTGAACTGCCAACATACCTCTCTCACTCTAGATTTCAACTTCCCTTTAATACAGCTTCTTTGTTTTTCCCAAATACCCTTCCTCATCTTTAGTCTTGCAAATCTATGGAACATAAAATGCTGAAGGAAAGGGGAAAAAATTGAGAAAAACAACTCCTCTCAAACACCTGCTTCATCTGAACTAAGACTATGAACTATGTGAATTTGAGCAGCCATCACTTACCAGATAAACACAAGGCAAAAGATAAATAAAGCTTTCGTTTCATTTCTTTGAAAAAAATGCAAAAAAACCAGAGACACTCTGAAGAGGCAAACAAATAAACTAAAACATAAACTTACACAGGGATGATTCTGTGAACACAGACAACTTTCTTCTTACAGACTTTTGCACACTTTCCCAACACTATCCGATACTAATGGGCAACTACAAACTATGTTACACTCCCCAAAAATCAACTTACGAGTTCACTTTGCAATTTATGATGTTCAACTTACAAAATGCACCTTCAATCACTCTATTAACACAGATAAAAAGAACTCTCATTAATACAGACAAAAGCAGAATATTACTTGTCTGAGCGGGCCAATGAAAAATGAATGCTGGCTCACCAATCTCATTTTTCATCCACTTATTGGTATATATGGATTCACACACAGCAGTCTTCAAGGTTCTCTATAAAAACTGGATCAGTTGGTTACATAAAAACTTGGGATAATCAAAGTTGGTAACGCCGGCATCTCTGATCACTTACACGAAACTTAAGTCTGTCTCTTCCACACTCATCTGCCTTACTACTTATTTCCCACAAGAACCAAATTGCTTGAAATAAGCATATGCTTTATTCAGCAAGGATTAATGGATGTTGTCCTCCAACAGGACTGGATACTGAGGAAAAGCAAAGAAAACACACCAAAATTAAGTTCTTCGCAACATAAACTGTCTAAGATGCTACTATTTACACTACATTTATTTAAACTTTATTCTACAGTTGCATGCTTTGCCCAAAGAGGATAGCAGAACAGTATTTAATTAAAATACAGAAGTCCAAGTTTTTAAATAATATCTTTTTTCTCCCAGCATGTGCAGACAAACCTAAATGCCTTTCAAATATCAAAAGGTATTAGCTGTGAAGGAGTAAATCTCCCCTGCCACGATGCAAGCTTCTGCCCACCTGACATTACATTATGAAACTTGTTTTTAAAAAAGTTGTATTTTAAAGAAAGCAATTAATTGGTTTTTTTCGAGCTTCTAGAAGAACCAAACCGATAAGAGGCTGAATCTACGACGTTCTAGCTCAAAAGATAGTTGTCACTGATACAGAATGGAAGTGCTTATACAGCCAAAAGAGTGACACTGCCTGTATTATTAACCAAGGCTCTTTCAAAAACATTCAGTGGCATTTCTACAGTGCTCATTACTACAGCACCTGAAAATGGAGGAGGACTATAAAACACCTGCAATGAAACGACTGATTTCCCAAGAGCACTTCACACTAACAAGGGTAAAGAAGAACTGTCTATACTGCTGTACATAAACTATATACTGCTGTACACTGTCTATACTCTTACTTCTTTGGAAACTCAGAACTGAAGTCCAGATCTAAGTTCACAGTTCAGAAACTCTGATCCTTCACTTTTAGCTTTGCAAATTAACAGAAGCATTTTCAGACAAGTAAGTTTTTGACTTATTTTAGTAGATGCACTGTCACGGTGCAAATAACACATGGGGAAAAAAAACAGTGTATTGTGTCAGGATTGCTTAACTCAAGAAAAACCCATTCTGAATGAAATAGAGGAAGAAATACAATGATTTGACACCAAAGATCTAGCTACTTCCTCTGTCCTACCCAAAAGAATAAAAATTATTCTCATTAGTCTTCAAAATATTGATAAGGTCAGAGTCCTCTTGACTCACTTCAGAAGTAGTAATCCTAAAACAACTTTCCTCACATTAAAGCTATGGAAAAAAAAATTAAAAAGGCTTGTGTAACAGGAGGAAATATGTTTCTGAAAGAAGTACAATAGCTTTGTTTCTATGCTAAACAAAGTTGGTGTTAAAAGAAAATATTTGAACCTAATTAGAACAGCAGAATATGGAACAAAGAAAAGCTGGATTTCTGGGAGTGAATCATCCCTCTTACATGTCAGTAGGACCCTGGAGGTCTAGAAGGTGTGGGGAGGGACAGGTACAGCTCAGCTGTGTGTTTGTGGCTGTCAAACAGGCTCTTGGCAAAAGTGAAATGATAAGACAGTGCAAACAGTGGCACAAAGTTTTATAAATTACTGGGCATGCCTTTTCTCATTTACAAACAGGGCCAAATCTTAAAAATTTCATTCAAGTCTTTAGCATTCCACTGCAATAAAAGCTTGTAAGAGCCAAGGACAAGCTTTTCAAAACCTGAGGACTGTGTCACTGTGAGCAAACTACACAAAGTACACTCGCCTGCAAATTTCCTCAAAGCAGCTTACTCGGGATAAGAGGCCATGTGCAGGCTCTTACACTGCAGGAGAAGGAAGGTGGCTCATTCCTCTTCCACTGGCGTTACTTCCAATTTACTAAAGACTTGAGAGCAGAAAGGGAAGTTGTTTGCTTATGTATAACTTGACAAGATTTGCTAGCAAAGACTGAAGATCGCTGGAAATCTCAAATTTCAATGGGATTTAGGTCCCTGACTCTCTTCATTTCCTTTTACAACAGCGTGGGACCTCAGCATTGCAGGTAACGTGCAGCAGGTTGTCTTGAGAGTGCCATAACTGACAACAGGTCACTGTCAGCAGAAGCAGCACCATTACACCCCAGATCATTCCTAACTCTAAACTAATAGAAATATTGTTTTTAACCTAGACAAAATAGATTAAAACTTTGATTCAGTACGTGATCATGTGTTGATTTAGTTTTAAGACCATCACCCAACAAACACTACAAAGTAAAATAAAAAGTCTTAATTTAATAAGGGATTAAATTAATTAGGTTTTTTTGGCAAATTTTTTGTATTGATGACTTGTACAATATTAACATTATAATAACCTTAAAAAATAACAGAGATGCTGCATGCCTCAATCCCAGTTAAGAAGTGTCAAAGGAAAGAGCAGTGCTGTTCTGCACATCCATACCTTCTGTGGAGGCACCGAGTCTCCTCAGAGGTATCATTTCTCCAAGTGAAAAAATCTATTAGTTCATTAACTTTCCAGCTTTGATGACCTGAATTCAGAAAGCTTCCCTGAACCACAAATAGCCCATTCCTCACCTACTCAACACTGAAGGCAAATCCCACAAGAATTGTTTCTGTTTTTTTTTTCAATTAACCTACAAGTAGCTCAGTATTTTACAATTGCTCAAAAATCAACACTATTTAAAGAGGAAATCTGTGAAATACACACCAGCTCGTACAGCTTGTAGACACATTTCCTGTAGTCATTTCAAAACAAAGAACACAATGAATGATGAGGGGGATGAAGGAAGAAAGGGAGATGGTGGAGCTGAAGGACCTTGAGAGGTTTTGGGGGCTTGATGACAATTCCTCCTCCATAGTAACAGCAGCAGAACAATTCGAGAACTTGCATTAGAATCCAGAGATAAAATTTTACAGTAAAGAGAGGCCAACGCAAGATGGTTCTTTTTTCCCCCCTCAGCTTACTTCAGGTAGGAGAAGGAAGATGCGATTAATAAATCTCTTACAAATTTACAGATAATCAATACCCCTGTGTCCTGACAATAACCTCTCTCTGGGGAATTTCTGTACCACACGGTGCATATACCATGATCAGATGCACAGATCAGCAGTGCCTGGAAGACTTAAGACTAACGCTGAAATGATTGCAAGAGAAAAAAATTCACCGGTATACAGAAAATTAAATTAATGTATATAATATAAAATAATAGGTCCACTCAGATGCTATCAACACCTTAAAAACAAAAGTAGTGTGGAAGTAAAGTGTTTATTTCAACAAAGAGTCTTCACATACAAAATGTAAGAAACAGACATGCATGGCCTATGCTCAGACCACATGTAGTCTCGGAAGTTAATGCTATGAATTTATTATATAAGCTTGTCCAATTTTATATCATTCACATGTATAATTTAATTTATTGCCTTAATTTATGTTTATTCTCATTAGCATTAAACAAAAATTGGCATTTCCACAAATGCACCTCATTCGTAACCATAAACCAACAAAGCAAGTTATCTGCTCACATTTTGCACAGTATCATACCTTATATAAACTACAAGCAAGACAGTTTCAGCTCTCAGACACTGATTTTATACACAGCTAATTAAAGAATTGAGGCCACTCCACTGCAAACACCATCCAAACATAAATGTTTATCACAGTTTTGTTCTCCTCGCAGTACTCAGGTATTATGTGCACTTTTTACCTTTCCTAAAATGTTAAAAAGTCAATATGGAAGTTCTTTTGTTAAGCCATCTAATAGTATTTACTTATGCTGAGATGCCAGTACTTACACCCTCAGAAAAGAAACATTAGCAATTTAGAAATTCTACAGGCTTTAGCTGACCTTCAGAAAAATAAAATAATCATGAGATTAAAAGTATGCTTGGCCGTGCTGGAGTTTTCTGCAATGCTACTTTCCTGCTCTATGTTTCCACAAAACCTGACTCAGAATGAAAAGCATGACCTTACTCCTCAAGAGCTGGTTTTCCACTTGTACAGCTCCTAGAAATCAAAGATAAGATCCAGTGAGCATATGTACAAGGTCAAGAACCTATTTTAGACTGTAACACAATCACTGCGTTTTATGAATGGACTCAATCAAACTATCTTAAGAAAAATCTGTCCCAGTCTATCACAAAATGTTTTCACCACATACAGGGACACTGACACTGCACATCAGTCATGGTGATGAAAATTTAGAAGCACCTGCACTTGGACTACCTGCCCTACAGATCAAAGCCTAAGACTTCAGAATACCTGTTTGAAATTCCGAAAAATGGGTTCACTTATGCTGTGTGTACCTGTACAGAACAGATTAAAAAGAAAATTTTGAAAAATTTTACTGTCTTTTATAGAAAAAGTCTATTTTTATGTTTCACACTACTATTACAATTATTCATGTAGATTATCAAAAATTCTTCATCAGTTTTATAGCTACTCTCATAAAGTTCTTTTACCTACCACTACCAGGGAAAAATGGTAATTCCTGTTTAATAATGCATTACTATACAAGTCAAGAGAAGGGATGGAGAAACCTAATGAAGCCACTTGAAAAAGCTCAGATTGAATTAGCCAGTATAAAAATCCTAACAGAATACTTTAGCTTTAGCCTTGTAGTCCTGTGCAAAATCAAGCAAATTTCAAATACAGCAAGATTCATAAATGGCACTGCTCCTTCCTGTGCCATGCAGAGGCACCGGCTCAAAGCTCTAGACCAACTCAAATGATGATTGCTCAGAACTTAAGACCCAGTTAACAAGTACAAACAAGAAAATTTGCAACTGAAACCTGAACATCTACAGAACTGAGAAATGCTAATGAGATTAGGTTAGGCAAAAACTAAAAGACAATATGCACAGTGTGTTACAAAAAAACCAACCAAATAAAAACCCATCTACAACTAACTACTCAGACTACCCTGGAATTAGTGCTATCACCTCTTAAAAATTCTAAATTATTAGAACATTCAGTGTGCTCACAGCATTTCATTAAAGAAAAAAAAAATTGTGAAAACTGGAAGGACTTCATAAGATTAACTGTCCAGTAAATAGCAAGTATTTCCTTATTTTTCTTAATTTGCACCAAAAAAAACTTCCTTTGGATAAGATAAACAGTGTTTTAGTCTTTTAGTCTGTTTTGTTTCTAGTTTTTAAGCCTACCAAAATTTCAGTTGTGAATATGAACTTATGACCGTGAACGCTACATGGGTTAAGCTAAGCTGCTCTCATAAATGTCTAATATAAAGTAATCAAGATTCACAAGCCAAGCATGTAAAACATGGAGTTAACCAGGTGATCTTGCAGCACTTGCTATGTTCACACTATTTTAGTCAGAGCTGAAAAAGCCTGCAGTAAACCAACTCCCAATTCCACTCTTTTCCCACCTTCCATTCCTCTCCGTGCTCTCCCCAACACTCAGGCTCTGAGGGTTATAAGCCACAGCAGATCCTCACGTACCGCTTACATAACCTGAATGCTTCAAAATTTAACCACACTTCAGTGTTTTTTCTTGGGCTTATCTGCTCTAAGATGCTCAAGATGGACAAAATTTACACCAACTTCTGGAACTGATAGATCTACACATTGCAGGTTGAAGTATAAATTTAACAAACCTCATCCCAACTTGCATCATCAATTCCCCAAGACTCAAAACAAACCACAGAAGCAGTTGGAAGTCTCTGAGAAAAAAAAGCCTCCTGCCTACACAAAACCTAGAACAAGTGGATGTTGGATTGAGGAGAAAGGAGTGCTGGCAATGAAAATATGAGTCTTAATATTTTCTCATGGAAGAGCTGGAGTTACTTCTAAGTTTACATAACTTTCCTCGAAGAAGAAGTAACATCAATTGATAAACAGTTGAAAGAAACGAAAGGCTGTCTGCCTTTCTGCAGAAGATTGAACAAAATGAGAATTTTCTTAGGCACTAGTATTTCAAATAAAATTAGTGAAGCTTTTATATTTTTTTAAGACTTGTTCTATTGCAAGTGCATGTGTAGAACTTCTCTAAATGCTGTGAAGAATTCATAATGTAACTATGTAACACTGATCCACCAAAATAGTTCTGAGAACTGGCAAAACATCACTTTGTAGCACTGCTGTAGAGAAGAAAGACAGCTCTGCAGGAAAGGAAAATTATGGAAAGCATTCAAAAACGCCCTCCAACTGTAATGATCAAACCCAATAACCTACACTGGGTCATGCTGGTTTTCAGAAAGATCTGTTCAACCCATTTTATGGTGACACCTGCATTGAGAGAAGAACAAGCTCTTGCAAAATGTTCATTCAACAATGCTTAATGTCACTTGTTTTTAAATTTTGAAAATTAATTCCCCAAATGCTTTCTGAATTGTCACATTCTGTTTATTTCTGTAAGAAATGTGCATTTTTTTTACTGTGTATAACTTTTCTATCAAAACACATTTAAGGCTACAGTTTTCCACTAGCTAACCAGTTACAGCAAAACAGCTCACACTTGCAGGAAACATAATTTATACATTCTAGATCTCCCTTACAGAAATCACATCTCTCCAAAAGTTTTAAGTGCAAATCTACCATTTTTGTCACCATTTTTCACAGATCAACTAAAGCATCTTAAAATCAGATTAGCTGCAAATTTGTTGGAGAGCTTTGAAAGTATTCCTGTAGCCAGCAGCAATGGGCTCACTGAGAGTTACGGAGTGAGAGCCAATCTGAGAGCACCCTTAAAACAGGGAAGGAAACAACCCCCAACACTTCTTCAAAACAGCTGCAATTAATTCACGTTCTGTAGTTGTATCAAACCTGCATTTTCGTATAATGCACATGTATTCAGTAGACTACTGCACTCTTCTGAATAATTAAAAAAACCCAACTTACTAACTACAGTCAATTTACATCATGGACAATTATTTGACATTTATGAAATTTGGTTATTTTTAGCGTCCATATTCACATCTGTTGCAGTGTATATGAATTTGAGACAACAAAGTTTGAAGACTGCTTAAGAAAAATAAACCTTCTGTCTCTCAAAAGCCCTCTTCCACTGTTCCATCTCTGGCTTTAACATCACCCTGAATGCTCTCTGGATAGACCTTATATAAATATGGAACAGCTATATTTTATGGAGGTGTTAAAAGTACCAGAAGTGGATACTGAAAGTAGCACACTGGAAATCTTCTGTGGTGGTACATAAGGATAACTGCACAAGCTTAACCTCATGACGTTGCTTTCCTGAATATACAACAAACTCCCTTAGAAATTTATTTCTATTATTCTTCCCAGATTTGAAATATGCTGGAGTCTGAAGTCTCAGACAATGCATCCTCACCTGGATGACTTCTGATGCAAAGATTATCCCTGGCTTTAAGCCACGATAAACAAGAGAACACAAGAAAGTTCTTTTTAGTAAGATAGTTTATAAATCAGCAAAAGAAATGCTTTTTTACTATTGTGAAAAGAAAAACTGGTTAAATATAGAGAAAACCGTTTTTCTCAGTTACTTTTGATTACTGTACAACCACTTCAGCAAAACAGTGTACCCCATGTCACTGCCCTTGAGGTAAAAAGCACATCACAGCACATACCAAGAGCTAGCAAATCTTAATGGATACTTGGGATGACAGATAATCTGGGACCAATTTGGTCCATTTCTACTAAATTTTTCATGAAGTAGAAAAGGTAAACTTAAGTAATGTTTGGCAAATTAGTACTTCTCCCTTCCTTTAGCTATTATAAAACATGCTAACAGAAGTATGAAATACATTATAAAAATGCAAAATATTAAAAAACCAGAACCTAGTCAGAGGAAGTCATGCTAATACTGCTATGCTCCAGGAACACGACCTCTCCAATTTGGCTATTTCTAGCCTAATGTAATAGTAAATAGCTACCTCCATGCAAGGAGCAAACTAATCTAAAACAGGAAGACCTCCTGAGGAAAGACGATCAATAAGAAGACAAATTGAAGCAGCCTACAAAATCACCTCTGGAAACACTCTTAATTGAAAGCTGAAGAGCAGAACCACCACATTTGGGACAAAAGAGTGAGGATCCATAGCTGCTGCATGAGTACTACATTTTCTAAATATAGATCTACCCCCCACAAAAATGCACCTCATTGATACAAATAATCCCACTGCAGTCACCAGCACCAAGTCATTTCCTGGACCAAGCTTTACAACCACTTAGGCCTATACAAAATGTGTGTTAAGACTTTTACATCAACTACAGCTGCTGACTTCTGCAATTAAGAAAGGGCAACCCCTCCAAATCTCTCAACAAAGTACATGTTTCTTTTCTATAAACACTTTATCAACAGGATTGTCAACAATACGTCTTAGGTAAAAAAAAAAATCTATCCGAGAGAACACCTGGAAACTTGCAATCAACAGATGTCCCCACATAGTTGTAGGCTTTGATGACTTGTGACTTACTGAATTATTTGAGGGAGAAGACACTGTTTTTCACGTTTTAACCTAGATACTCTTTAAGCAACTGAAAAGAAATGCTAGTAAAAAGAGTTTTAAAAATACTTGACAATGTTTAACTTTATGTAAGAACAGGGCTCCATTAGAGCATTTTTCACCCCTGCAAAACAAATTTCACATACAGAAGAGGTGAAAAATACAAACTTAAGTTTATCCCATTGTTAAGTCTGCCTTTGTTGTCTGACCCATAACTACATATTCACAGTTGGAATATATGAATCCGTTTATCAAATTAAAAGACCGCTATCTTTGGTGCAGTTTGTTACCAAACATGCACATTGCTTTTGTCACGGTTTACTTTTGTACAGGTTTTCCTACTACTTGTTAGTAAAACCATGGCCACATTGCAGCAAGTCTTCTCCTTTATTTCTATAATCCAAAATTGACATTCTTGGAAAAGGCTTTTTAAAGAAATAAATGAAATCCGGAGATGAAAAACCTATCATCAGCTAAAATTCCTAATTTCTTAGCCCACTTTTTTATTTTTGCTTTTACCACTAAATGCAACTGTCAATCATTAAAAGTAAAGGAAAGAGTAAAACAGTGTAACTCAGACTCCTGTAAAGTTGTCTGCTGAGAATATAAAGAATCTTCTAATTTCATCAGCAAGAGCTTGGATGAAGCACATATATTGATATATGCCTTGCCAGTGAAATGAGATAAACAGGTATGTCCAGTTCCTCTATAAAGGCACAGCACATTAGTTCTACACCACTGCCTACTGGGATCAGACGTAGCATCGAAAAGTTAACACTAAACCTTAAAAGCCAACACTAAGCCTTAAAAGCCAGAGACTAAACTAAGTATCTTCTTTTTAACATACATGCCGCTGAACACACACAAGCTTCCCGGTCATCCTCCGGCAGAGTGAACCTTTCCTATTCCTCGCGTTCCCCAACGCCATTACTCGTGCTGTAGTTGTTATTCTGTTCTAAGCTTTAATTGAACCGACTGTCAAAACACAGCAGCGTTATGGCACTTCAAATTAATAATCTGGCTCCTTCCCCTCTGTAACTCAAAGGGAAGGCACGCTCACGACTCTACCGAACCTGCAGCAAAGCTACCTATGCCTACATGTTTATAGTAACACCTTCTGAACAGCTGGCATTGTGCCACCTAAATTTTATAATCATACTACTCATAGCCTCTTCTACGGAGCGGAGAGAGAAATTCAGCAAGAGGAAACTCTGCAGAAGACATAAATAAACACCCCCCCCACACCTTCCGGGGCTAACTAATTTTGTTGATGAAGGCGCATAACCGTCGGTTCCCTCTTTGGGGCCTTTTCCTTGAAAACAAAGAAATCAGCCCCCACTGCCCCCCTCCCCACTGCCGTACGTGGATTTTCATAATTGATTTGTTTGACTGATGAGGGAGGCGATAATCGCGGGGACCAGTTCCTCCGCCTCCCACTCGCCGTGCGGCAGAGAGCACCGCTTCCCTGAGGAGCGGCTCCCGCACGCTCCCCCCGCCCGCCCGGCGCAGGGGGTGCCCGAGGCCGGCTGACAGCTCCCCCCGCCCCGCTC